>CAUYUJ010019034.1:0-58107 GCA_963575745.1 Prorocentrum cordatum | reverse complement strand
CTACGGTAGACGCGATGATGATATTGGCGATGCTGGTGACGATGTTCGCACCGACGAAGGCGCGGCCAGTGCGGGCGCCGATGCTGATCACGCCGACGACGATGACGGTGGTTTCGCGTCGGTGATGAAGGTTTTGGAAATAGTTCGACATGCGCGCGCGGCCGACGCGCGAAAAAGGCCCGCATGGTTTTATTTGGCACGGATCGTGCCCCCTCAGCACGCGCGCATGGGCGTGCGAATGATGTCGGCATGCGGCGCCAGATGCCTGCTTGGCAGAATCCCATGATGATGTTGAACAAACGATGTTTTTTCAAGAATTCACACGATCGCGGGCTTTTTTGACATGTGATGTTGCGAAACCTTGTGTTTTAAACTCTGTGTTGGCATTCGGTTTTGAACTCGCTACGAAACCGAAGGTTGTTGAAGGATCTCGGCATGCGCTCGCGACGACGCGCGCTCGTGTGCTCTTCGTCTCATCTGTTGCAGAGGATTCTCGCGACGGCGCGCGCGCGAAGCCCTTTTTGGTAGTAGGTTACGAACAGGTTGAGAAACCTATGGCTTTCTCAAGGATTCGCAAGAGCGCGCACACACGCTTTTTGGGGGAAGCCCGTGTTGCGAAACCATGTGTGTTTAATCTGTGGTTTGGACATTCACTTGTCAAATCGGTGCGAAGCCGAAGGGTTTTGGAAGGATTTCGGCATGCGCGCGCGACGGCGCGCGCGTTTGAATTTCGTATCATGTTTTCCAAGGGGTTCTTAACGAGTGCGCGCGCATTGTGTTTTTTGCAGGAGGATGGCGGGGGAGTCAATACAGGCTCGGCTGGGATGGTACGAATTCATATCTCGGATGGACAATGGGGCAGCATATGTAAATTGCAAGACGAAAAGGTGGGCCGATACACCCGGGGGGATTCCTTTTTAGAAAAGAGAACCATCGTGCTACAACCCAGATGATGCATGCATGCGGTGCACTCAACGCAATCACAACAATGCAAGTCAATTCAAAGCAATGCAAAGCAGTGCAAAGCAATGCAAAGCAATGCACAGCAGCGCAAAACAACCCAAAGCAACGCAACGCAACGCAATGCAAAACAACGCAACGCAATGCAACTCAACGCAAAGTAATGCAATGCAGCGCAATGCAAAGCACTGCAAAGCAATACAACACAAGGCATAGTAATGTAAACAAATGTAACTCAATGCGACGCAATGCCACGCACTGCAACGCAGTTCAAGACAACGCAGCGCACTGCAAAGCAGTGCAAAGTAATACAACGCAATGCAATGCAAAGCATTGCACTGCAATGTAAAGCAGCGCAAACCAATGCGAAGCATTGCGAAGCAATGCAAAGCAGTGCAGCGCAATGCGCAGCAACGCAACGCAAGGTTGTCGATCTGTAATACAGCGCAGCGCAAAGCACCTACAACGCCATGCAGCGCAGTGCACACTGCAAAGTAGCGCAAAGCAGTGCAACGCAGCACGATTACAATGCAATGCAGTGCAGCGCGAGCGCAATGCAAGGCGAAGGGGGGGGGGTCCAGCGGGCCGGCGGCGACGGGCGGGCACGGGGCCGCCGGGGGCAGCACGCGTGCGTCCTATTGGTACGAATGGTGCGAAGTGAAACCGCACGTCTGCAGTTGGATATGTTGTGCAGTGCACGTGCGCCTGCACTCCTCCCGGAAGTGCGCGGCGAACATGATTCTAGACGCTCCGCGCACCCCCACCAGCCCATCCAGAGAGGATGCCCGGGCGAGTTGTCCCGAGCAGGGATGTGGAGGAGCATGCAGTGGAATAGCAGGGCTCGGGTGAGACGTCATACCATAAAAGGGGGAGGATGGTGGAGGAGTCGGGGGAGCAGGGGGAGGAGGAAGAGGAGGATTACGGAGAGGGGAATGGGGGAGGAGCCAGGAGGAGGGAGGAGGAAGGAGGAGGAACAAACGGATGAGGAAGAGGAGGAGGATGAGGATGAGGAGGAGGGTGAGCAGAACGGCTAGATTTGAGACTTCCCTGGCGAGTCTATGTCGTCTTATTGCGTTAGATGGGTTTTGATGCCTTCAACGGCGTCGTTTCGGAGTTGGAGGTATGATGAGGCCCGCGTCGGGGCAGCATTTCGGAGTAAGGGGTCTGATGGTCCTCGTTGGGCCTCCAGGAAAATGGTGATGCCATTTTTGTTTTTGTAGGGCTGCAGCCACAGAGGGTTTGTGTAATCGGTGACTATATCACCTCGCAGTCGAATCTGCGTTTTTGTCGCGTCGTGCGTGCCAGGCTGTGTGTAACGGGGCGCGGCGCACAATGCCAGGGGCAATTCGTGTTCATGCTCTTCTTACGGCCCTAGTGGGGGTCGGCGGAATGCGCGAAGCTTGGAGGATGTCTCGAGTGCTTCGAGGGTCGTCAAATGAGTAAAACAGACCCCCTAAGTATATCCCCCCCGTTTGGTGGCAACCGCATGGGCCTCGTCCCTTAACGCAACGCTCCCTTGAACATACCCCCCCCCGATCAGAGGGGGCAACGAGGGCCCCCCCCCAGAGGGGGTAACAAGGACCCCCGCCATGGATCCCCCCCCCCGCCAGAGAGGGTAGCAAGCGTCCTACGTTCCGTAACCATTTTGGCTCACATTTATTTCGGCCTTGCTTTTGCTCACGATGAGTTCGCCTTCGGAGGCCTTCTTGAGCGAGGAGGAATGGGGCGTGCCCTCCATTCCGACTCCAGATGCTCGGCTGGATGGCGGCGCGGAGGGCGCGGAGCTTCCGTCGAGTCGGGGGAGGAGGAGTGGGGCTGGGGCGCCGACAGCCCTCGTCGGGCGCCGAGCCCCGAGCTGGTCGGCGACCAGCAGCTGATGTTGCACCAGCCCGCGCCTGCGCGCGCCCAGGGCCCGCTGGAGGCGGCAACAGGCGGTGGCGGCCCGCCTGGCCCTCCTGCAGGACCGCTGGCCAGCCTGGCGCGGGTGCTGGTGGAGAAGCGGTACCCTGATGACAGCGTCGTCTCGCTGACGTCGGCGACCGCGATGGCAGGCCGACTCGGGATCGCGCCTGGGCATTTCAGGGAGCGCGTCTACGCAGCTGCGTACTCGGCGTTTGCCGCTTCTCAGGAGCACGTGTTGTCCACCATTGGCCGCCTTGTGGAGGCATGTGTGGGTTCTCGTGAGCAGCACGGTGCTGTCATCGACCCCACGGTGTTCTTCCGAAAGCGGAAGTACGACGGCACGAGGATGAAGCTCACGACCACCGTGTCGCAGGTTTACGATGACGATGTCATCAACGAGCGCACGACGGGCAGTCGCGAGATCTTCGTCGTGAAGGGCGAGTTCGGCTTCTTGATGCGACGGAGGGCCGCTGGTGCATCGAGTTTCCTGCACATGTGCGGCACCGTGCCGACGCACCTTTCCGTTCTCGACGGTTCTTCCGCTGAGGTCGTGCACGCGGCTTTGCGCAGGCAGCTGGATTTGCGTTGTGATGGCGTGCTTGACCTACGGGTACCCAGGCAGGTGGACATCGTATGCTGCGACGCGGCATCAGGGAACCTGCGAAACGAACGTGCGTTCGAGCAGGCGTTCCCTCGGAGGTCTCAGCTGATCTTGCTGTGCCGCGCTCACAAGAAGAAGAAGGTCGCCGAACAGGGGCTCATCACGATCAGGCCTTTCGACACGAACCTTGTTCGCTGCCAGATGTCCCTCACGGGCGACCACGTCCTCGAGTTGCGGCACCAAGCCAGGTTGCTCCATGGAGAGCAGCTCGTGGTCAAGAGGGGTGTGCCTCCAGCAGATGCCACTGCGCACCGCGACGCCATATGGGACCTCTACTTCGCGGGCTCAGCTGACCCGACCCTGGCGTACCGCAGGGAGGTGGTCACGCGCTTGTACAACGGAGACATACGTAAGCATGGCGTCATTGAGCACTATTGTAGAGGGTGCTGCTCGTCTCCTAGACACACGCTGTATTTGATGAGGAGGTTTGGGGTTGCTTCGCTGTTCGGAAAGATGGACGTTCTCAACAGGGCCAATTGGGCTAACAAGATGCGAAGTCACCGATCCATCGGGCTTCCCGCATCTGTTCATGGCCTCTTTCAGGCAGCTTACTTGCGCACGATGCCTGCGAAGCCAGCCCGTGCGCCAGGTGCCGCTGCTGGCGCGGGCGCTGGTGCGCCGCCCCCAGTGGGCGCCGCTGGGCTTCTTGCTGGGGGCGACGGTGCCGACCTTGATCGGCCAGAGCCCTCGGCCGACGGCCCAGCCCCCGAGGGCGCAGCTGACGTGGATGACGTGAACGCGTTCAAGGAGCAGCAGGACCAGCGAGTTGCTGGCAGCCGCGCCTGGGTGCTCAGCGGCACGATGGCGGACGACCTGTTCATCGCATCGGTGCTGGCTCGTCGCACGGACCAGTACGCGACGAATCAGCTGGCCACCAGCGGTTCGGGTTTCGAGAAGGCGCAGCAGCACAAGGTCTCCCTCGGAGAGCCGAGGACGTACCAAGCGTGGTTGGCGCATGAGGATGCCGACACCCTTGAGCTGCTCACGGGCGCTTACGCGTCCATCTTCGACGCCCGATCGTGGTCGCCATTGCAGGTGCGAACGGAGGCGACGGCGCTGAAGCTGTACCGCATGCTGTCCAGGATGGGCGCGGTTGCATACCAGCTGGTCCACAGGACCAATCGGACTTGGCCGATGCCCCTGCTGTTGTTTTTTTTGTGGTTTGTATGTGTATATTTTGTTTTTTGTATTTTATTATGTTTAATTTTGTTTTTTTGTTGGTTTTTTGTTTTTGTTTTTTGATTTTGTGTTTATTTTTGTCTAGTGTATTTTTTTTTTGTTTTTTTTTTGTTGTTTGTATTTTTTTTTTGTGTTTTAGTCTTTTGTATTCTTTGAAAGACCCTTCTCGTTTGCAGGACCTTCGCGGCACCAAGCCGTGCTGTCTGGACCGCTACACGCTGGATTTCGCGAGGTTCTACGCAGGGCGCCTAGATTCGCCAGAGGCGGCGAATTAGCTGAAGGGCGCCTTGGCCATGGCTGACATGGACACCGCCGACGTCGAGCGGGTGCATTCGGTGAACCAGAGGGGCGCGCGCTTCAGGGTTTGGACGCAGGTCGAAACCCTAGAGGAGGTGAGCGCCCATTTCACGGCGCATTCGGCTGGTGATTTCGACGCCGATTCAGCACCTTCCCCGACAGACCTTCGGAGAGGCCCCGCCCAGAGACGGATGCGCGAAGCGCGTAATCCGCGGCGCGGGCACAACAGCCTGCAGCAGTGGATGTGGCGCGCATTCGTGCACGTGAACGGCGTGTACATATCTGATGGGTCTTCTGCAGAGTTGTCCGAGATGTATTCTCAGCTGGAGGGGGCCGAGCTTGAGCAATACAGGTTGTTGGCTGCCATCGCGAGGGATCGCCATCTGTCTGGGGAGCGTGGCTTCGACAGGCGTCGAAGAGCACCAACAGCGCAATCGGCATCGGACGGCGTGGCAGCTCTCGGCTTGGAGCCGACCCGCCTTCCTCCGCAGCGTCCAGCAGCAGGCGGCGGTGCGCCGCAGAGGTCCTCATTCACCGACGCGCGCTCGCTGATCCTGGACGCTGCTGTGGCTGCTCGGGAGGCGGCTGCCCGCCGACGTCGCAGGGATGGCGCGCATGAGGCCCGCGTGGCGGGCGCGGTGCGCGACGCCGCCCGCGCGTCCAGGCAGGCGCAGGCGCAGGGCGGCAGCATGCTGGCGGTCGTGGATCGAGCCGCAGCCCCCGTCGGCGACGTCGAGGTCCAGGTCGACACGGGGGCGGTCCTCAGGTATCGCAGGCGCGCGCCCAGCGTGGTTGCGGACGCTTGCCAGAACTTGGGCCGCGGCGGCGGCGAGTCGATACCGCAGCTGGCCTCGAGGTGGGAAGGCATGCGCAGGACCCTCACGAAGTCCACCGTGCCACGCCTGGACCCCGTTGCGTCTGACCGCAGGGTTTGCCACGAGGCCGAGACCTGCATCCACGAGGGCGACGGCAAGGATCTGCGGCTGATCGAGCGGCACATCAAGGCTGCGTTCGCCAGCCTTCGCGGCCTGTCGGGCAAGAAGGTCGCCAAGGCACCCGCGCGCCCCCTTGGAGGCTTCTTGCAATCAGGATGTCGTCGGCGTCCGCCGAGGGCCGCGGTGGCGTCCTTGAAGGCTTCGGCCCTCGAGGACTTCCCTTGGCTTTCGCGCGCGTTCAGGGGGTAGGGGTCGCGTGGCGAGATGGCCTTAGGAAATCTTCGGGGCACCGCAGCCAGGGTCTTCCAGGGGGCAGGATCAAGCCTTCGTATGATTCGGGGGCCTGGTGGAGACTTCTCGAGGGCAGGCGTCGGTGGGGGGGGGGGTACGAAGAGGCCAGCGCATCAGATCATCACCTGCTGTTTTTGGGCGTTGTGGGGTCCTCTCACGTTGAATGTGCCCCGTTGGCCCGTTGCGTTTGGCCGCCGCCCGCGGCCTTCGAAGGCCGCCTCGAGCAAATGCGAACGAGGCCACAGGGGCTTCTCAGAGAGACATCCGAGAGGGCTTCGGAACGTCTTAGGAGGTATGGGTGCGTTACCGCACCTCATCGGGGGGAGGGGGCGATCGGATTCCCATTGGGCCCTCCGCTGTGTCGAGTGCCCGTTGTCTCCAGGTCTTCTGAAGTACACCTCGTCTGTCCGAAGATGGGGAGGGGGCTGGAGCGTTTCTGATTCGGCGCTCTCGTCTGCATTGGGTGGGGGGGGGGGGGGGGTCGGCCCAGGGCGCCCCCCACCTGCAGTCCTGCGGCCCCGCCCCCCACATCTCCCTAGGACGCCTTGGTCGGCAACCCAGCCGTTTGAAGGGTTCGGCGCCCGCGTGTGTAAGACACCCAGGGGCCACCGAAGCGGTTCCATCACATCCCTGGCAGGCTTCCGTTTCAGGGCTCAGGCCTTCGGTGGGTGTGAATGCCCCCATTGAAGGCCTTCAGTGGGGAGGGTACCATGCTGTCGCGCAACACCCCTGTGCTTTCGAACGGGTCCACGGGTGCATGTGTCTTGTTTGTATGGGCCCTTGCGGGTCTCAGAGGTTTCCCGATGAGGTTCGTGAGGGGGGCCCTGCGGGGCTCAGGGGTTGCGCGGCTGCATCGCAGCTGCGATTGCATGAAGCAGCCAGGGCGGCGCTCCGACGAAGGCGCTGCTGGCCAGGGGCGATGGCGTGCTCCGCTTCACCAGCGCCAAGGCCCGCTGCGAGGCCGAGGCGGGTGCCGCGGACGGCTTGGCGTTCGACGTCGTGCAGTGCGGTGCTGGCGGCGACGGATTCGAGCATCGATTTTTCCACGTTGCCTTCGATTTCCAGAAGCCTTTCTCGCCCACGGTGGTCGAGCTGGAGAGGGACCCCTCCAGGGATCTTGGCGAAGTCTTGGGGGTATCCCCGATTCAGGTCGAGGATCCGAAGATGTTCTGGCGATCTCTTTGGGAGATGATCGGGAGTTTGGGGATGGAGGTGGGTATGACAATCAGCTTCTGGCAGCTCGTATCTCGGCCCAGGCAGGTCGCCAACGTGGAGCCATGGAAGCTGTACGTCAGCCGCCAGACACCCGAGGTCGACCCGCCGCCGATCCAGGTTCGCCGACGGCAGCGCGCTGCAGGAGAGGGCCGCGCTGGGCGCCAGGGCCGCGGGCGCGGCGGGCGTGGCAGGGGGAGGGGCAGGGCAGTTGCGCTTGCTGATCGCGATGCGAGCGACCCTGCGAAGTCCAGCTCGAGCGGGTCTTCCAGTTCGAGCTCATCGGGCCCGTCGAGTTCGGATTCCGACAGCTCCGCCGAGGGCAAGGACGACGGCGCCGAGTCTTCGTCCGAGCTTGACAAGGACGGCGGCGAGACCACGGAGTCCGCTGGCAACGGCAGCGACCCTCTGGACGCCGATGGTGACGGAGGCGGCGGCGAGCGGGGTGATGCTCACTCCGATGGCGGCCACGGCGGCGAAGGCGAGCATGACGACGCCGCGGCCGACATCGAGGAGGCGGTGGCGGACGTCTTCGTCGAGCCGCCCTTGCCGCCGCCCCCCGAGCCGCCGCCTGCGGCGCCGCTGGGGCACCCAGTTGCAGCGCTGGGCGGGGGAGTTGCGGCAGGCCCGAAACATCTTGGCAAGACGCCTGCTGAGATTACAGTGCGCCACCGCAGCGGCATCATCCGCTACTACGACACGACGCGCACCATGGTTGCGCAATGTTTGGTGCCGTCTCACCAGGGCGAGTCTTCTGGGTGCTTCCTCACTCGGGTATGCCGAGACATGAAGAGCAACAAGGCGAAAGGCAGATGCCTCGGCCTGATGTGCGCGTGGCTCGGCGTGTCCGACGAGACGGGGATCACGCGATGGGACCACGTCCACGCGTGGAAGCCCGACCATGCCGAGCGCAGGGATGCGCGGCGAGAGGCGCTGGCCAGCGGCGACCCGTCGTTCAGGGCCCTTGCCGAGAAGGAGCGGGTCGAGAACGACGGCGATGTGGATGGCGAGCCGCTTCGCGACCCTTGAAAAAACAAGAAAAAGCGTGGGGCCCGCCTGGTACATGTGGGCCCTCCTTAGGTTAGATTGGGGCCTTCTGGGGGTGTCTTGGGGCGTGCTTGGTGTCTTGGGGGTATCTTTGGGTTGTGGTGTTGTCTTCTCTTTGCGCCACTCTTAAAATATGGATTGGTGCTTGTTTGGGGGATGGCCTTGAGGCATGCCGCGGGGCCTCATTGAGTTGCTTGAGGGCCCCCTTCAGGTACTCACGTGGTGCTGCCACAACTGGCACTCATATCGTCACGATCAGGCTCGCCCGTGCTCAGACCATTCACGCTCAGATCCACTCGCGTGGGACTTTCGCACGTAAGTAGGGTGTGCTATGTCACATTACAGTCGGGCCGTTCGTGCTCGCTCTGCGCGCCCATGAGCCGCCCATGACCACCGCGACGTAGCAGACATACAGCAAGCCCCTAAGCTGATAGTTGGAAAGGGGTTGAGGGGCGGGGACAGGGTCGCACCCAGGGCTGCTTCGACATGGCCAGGGTGGTTAGCGTCTGGCGCGGGGGACAGGGCAGAAGGTGCATCGCACGTGTCGCTGCCTCCCCCCACGCGCGGCCATTGGTCGCTCCAGGCGTTTCCCACCCTCGGCATTGTCTAAGATGCCCTCGTCCCCGTTCCGACGCGACCTGTCCCGTCGGACCGCGTGCATAGTGGGGGAGGGGTAAAGAAAGGTGGAGGGGGGCACGAACGAGGAGGAGGATGGCCAGTGCCAGCCCGAACACAGGAGGAACATACGGACAGCGAGGCGTTACGCATCATCCTCATCATCATCACCCTTCCCCTCCTCCCCCTCATCATCATGCCCATCCTTCTCCTCCTCCATGGCTCATTATAGCGGGGCCTGCGGGCGTCCGACGAGGCGCTGCAAGCCTCCTCTTGTGGATTGCCCCAGGGTGCCCTTTGCGCGGGGCATCGCCAGAGCCCGACGCGCAGCTCCGCGCGCAGGGGCTATTGCGAACGCCGCTCGGCCGCGAGCCGATGGCGTCTGATGGCGGTTGCCTCATTTGAGCGAGGCGTCGGCCCGTTGGCAGTCTACGCTGCAACGCTCGCTTCATCATCTCCTCTGCTTGCGGGCGAGCAGGCAGCTTGAACGACGCGCGGCGTCCAAGTTCAAGCGGCTGCTGCTCGAAAGCGGCCAGCCGACGTTGCAACGGGCAGTTGTGCGCGCGGAGCTCTCTGGATCGCGATTGCACCCACTGTGCCCGACGAGCCAGTGGGGGTTGAGCCCGCGCAGAGCGGCGCGGCGCGTAACCAGGCCAGCGCCGTAATGCGCGGGCGCCAACGCAGAGGCCAAAGGGCGCCACGGCCAAGCCCCGCGCCTCGCCGTGGACGCCGCGGGGGGAAGCGCGCAGCCTGCCCAGTTTAAGATGCGCGTCAAGCAGCGCTGCGCCCAAGCGCATTCAAGACCAATTCGCGCTGTGCGGCTGTTTCATCGCACGTGTTGTCCTTCCTTCTGGTGGCGGCCAGGCGCGCCGCCCTGCGTGGGCCAGGCGCGCTAGCGCGCCGAGGCCGTTGCGTTCGACCCTTCGCGCGCCCAAGCACGGTTTGTGAACGCGGCGTTGAATTCGGGCCCGCAGTCGCGGTTGCGCGTGTAACGCGCTGGCCGAGCGCGCCGCTCCCGAGCGCCACCGCAAGTTGTTAGCGTGCGCTTGGCATGTGCCGACGTCCTGGCGTGTGCCACCGCGGGTGGCCAACCGAGCGTCGCGCCCAAACGCTGAAGCTCTGCGGTTGGCACATGCGCGCGGAGCGTGGTTGATTGCGCCTGTGCGGGGGAACACGTTGCTGCGCCGTTCAAGTTGCGACGCGCATGCCCGAGCCAGACAGGGGTCGCGCGGCTGCGCGGTTCACTCGTGCCTTAGTGCAGCGCGATTGTCCGACGCTAGCACTTGCCGCCTCGTCGGTACATCTGGGCGCCATTGCGCCTCCACTCTGGCACGTGGTTGGCCATGCCTCTCGGGGTTTGACCCAGCGCGGTTTGTCTCCACCTCCGTGGTCTATCGTTTGTTACCCATGGGGTCGGCGCCGCGCTCGCCGCTGTCCGCGCGTGAATGCTGCGCAGGCCACGCGCGTCATCCACGCCATCGGTCGCGACCCCATGAGCGCCGCGGCGCGCTCCCACGCGGCGCTGTCATTGTTGTCGCGCGCCCCCTTGCTCGCCGCAAAGCAGCCCTTGCTTCGCCTGTGTTGCACTGGTTTGCCTTGCCAGGCGCCCCGCCCGCGCGCCGCTCGCATCAGCTTCGCGCGCATTCGCGTCAGTTGCGCGGTCGGTCATCGGCGCCACGAGCAACGCACGGGCCGACTTAGCGCCGTCCGCTCCGTCCTCGTGGCAGCCGTGGTCAGACCGCGTGGCGCAACCGCTCTTGGCTTATCCTCGCCAAGTCAGCCTTGCTCGGCGCGTGGTGTCGCGGTCGCGCTGCCCAGGTCTGTGCGTCGCAGTCTGCGTTGTGAGTGTTCGGGTTTGTGCGCGCATGCGGCCCTGCGCGCATTCCACGGTCGTCGCATGAGGTCTGCGCCCGCCTTCGCACAGCTCGCGCCGTTTCATGGGCGGCGCCGCAAGTCGCGCTTGACTCCGCGGTGCGCGCGGGCGGAAGCGAGGGCGGCGCGGGCGGCATGGAGCGCGCGCGAGCGTGGCGGGCGTTGGTTGGGCGCGGGCGGAGGGGGGGTGTAATTGAGGAGCGGTTGCTTCCGTGGCGCTGGGCGTTCGGGGGGTGGCGGTGCGCGTGGCGGCGGTGGCGGGCGGTGCGGGCCTGCGCGGCGCGAGCATACGGGCGCGTGGCGGTGGCGGGGTCTAGCGGGGGGTGGAGGCGTTCGGCAGCAGGGCGCGGTTGGGCGGCCGCGTTCGTTAAGCTGCGCGAGGGGGTTCGCGCGTCGCGTCCAATGGGCTGGCCATTAAAGTCTGAGGGGTGCAACGCAAAGAAGAACACGCCAGATAATAACCAGAAGGCTGGCGGGAAGAAGAACGACCAGACGGCCAAGCAGGTTGACGGGACGTGGCGGATCTGCAGTGTTGCTCAACATGGGTGCGGCGCTCGTGCTCAGTTCGCGACAGATCTGCCACGCGTGCGGGCGTGGTAAGAAGACCGAGGCGAAGAAGAACACTGCAATGAAGAGCAAGCCAGAGAACGACCAGACGACCCACGGGAAGAAAAAGGACACGGCGGGCAAGACCAAGAAGACCAGGCCAGCGAATAACCAGAAGATTGGCGAGGAGAAGAAGGACCAGACGGCCGATCAGGCTGACGGGAAGTGGCAGGTTTGCACTGCTGCCCAGCACGTCTGCAGCGGGCGCGCGCTCTGCCAGCGGCAGAGCTGGCACTTGCGTGCGTGGCAGGATGGCTGAGGGGGGACTGGCAAGGCAACGGAGAGCACGCCAGATAATGACCAGGAGACTGACGGGAAAGAAGGGTCAGGCGGCTGAGCAGGCTGACGGTAACTGGCAGGTCTGCGCTACTGCTCGGTAAGGCTGGCGCGCCAGCGAATGCGAGTGATAGGGCTCCGCGCAATGGTTGCGCGTTCTGCCCGCCGACGTGACCCAGGTCTCGGAGTTGTGGCGGCTGGTGTCGCCGACGTGCGCGCGCGTGTCTCGCCTGCCTTCGGCGGCGGTGAGGGCGATGCCGTCGCGCACGGTGGGGGGGTGCTGCCTGTTGGCGCCGATCGGTATTTGGCGCGCCGCTTCTCACGCGCGCTGTCGGCAGCAATTCGCGCGCAGCTTTGGTAAGGTCAGGTCGCGACGGGGCTGGCGCGGTGGCCATGGGGGGAGGCGGGGTGGGTACGCGTCGTCGGCTTAAGGGCCTCGGGTTCGGGCGCTCGCCGCCTCGCGCGGCCATTCCGCGCGCGACATGGCCTGCCCCCTTGCTCGGTAATAGCGTTGCTCGCGCTTCCGTCGCACCATTGGCCCTGGCGCACCAACCACGTTCGGGGGGCGCGGTGGTGGGCAGGGCGCGGCGCGGGCGGCCCGCTGGCCACCGCGTGCATTCCAAGTGCGCGCGCGATGGGATGGGGTGTGGCTGGGGTGGCAGGGAGGTGGGACGGAGTGGTGGGCTGGCGTGGTGGGGTGGTGGGTTGGTTCGGTACAGCGCGCCTTCGGGCGCGGGCGGCGCTCGCGTGGGGTCCTGCGACAGCCCATCAGCGTTGTTTGTCGCCGCCCAATGCCAGCGCCCGCGAGAGCGCCGCTGTGCCGCGCGGACCACCGAGGCGGGACGGTGCCCATCGCACCCGCTACGTGGCCTCGCGGCACCCGCCGCGCAAGCCATCATACCCCCATCAAAAGTCAAGCCTGGGAACCTCACATGCTGACACGCCCATCAGACCCCCATCAAAAGTCATCAAAAGTCATGCACGAACATCTCCCAGGCGACCACTGCCATCAGACCCCAATCAAAAGTCATCAGAACCCCATCAGACCCCCATCAAAAGTCATCGCCTTTTTCCTCCACCGAGGGTCATCAAAAGTCATCAAAAGTCATCAAAGGTCATCAGAAGTCATCAAAAGTCATCACCCGCGCCGAGCACAGGGCATCACGGGTCACCAAACGTCATCGAAAGTCATGCCTGAAAACCCCCCAGGGGAACACGGCCACCAGACCCCCATCAAAAGTCATCAAAAGTCATGCCTGAAAACCTCCCAGGCGGACACGGCCATCAGACCCCCATCAGAACCCCATCAAAAGTCATCAAGGCGGCTGTTCGCAGAGCCACAACCCCCTGGCGCTTCCATCGACTGGCCATCGCGGCGGTGCCCCCCCCCCCCATGGACACCCCCCATCGCCCCCCTCCCCCACCGCCTCCACTGGACCCCACCCCTCGCCCTCCCCCCAACCCTCCCCGCCGCCGCCCGCCCACCCTCGCCGCCGCAACGGCTGGGTGGTGGATGGGTTGTGGTGGTGGTTGGCTGGCAACGGTGGGTGGGTGGGTGGGTGGCGGCGAGCGTGGGGGCGTGGTGGGTCGGGGTGGTGCGCGTGCGTGTCTGCGTGGGGGATGGGGGCGTGGTGGGTGGGTGGGTGGGCGCGCGCTGGCGCGCGTGCTTCTGGGCGCTGTGGTGGTGGCGGGGCAGGCAGCGGTGGTGGCGCGCCAGCAGGGTGGGGCAGGGTGATGGGGGGGGGGGGGGGGGGGGGGGGGGGAGGGTGGGCGGGTGAGGTGAGGGATCTACCCGTGCGTGCCAGTCTGGCGTCGGCGGGCGTTGCCGAGCGGCGGGGGCGGAGCGCGGGGCTTGCGCCGTTGGCTCGCGGGTGGCCATGAAGGGGGGGGGGGGGGGGATGTGGCGGGGGGGGCAGTGCGGCGGGGTGGGCGCGGGGTGGTGGCGGCGACGGCTGGCTCGCTGGGCCCGACAAGCCGTGGTAGTGCAGCTGGTTGGCGGTATCTTTGGAGGCCCTTTTCTTATTAACAGGTGCGCGCGGTGGCTTTGAATTTTGCCCACCTACCCCCCCCCCCCCTGGTCGCATCGGCGGGCGCCGTGGAAATTGCCGACCAGAAATTCGGCGCATGGCGCGGTTTGGTTTGCGGGCGCGGCCTATGCCTTTGGCCATCGGTGGCCATGGCGGGCGCGAGCTGGGCGCTACAATTTTCGGATCGCCGTTGGTCGCGTCGGTTGCTGCACCAGCGCGGCCGACGTCGCTGCCGAAGCGGCCGCGCGGGCGCGCTTCTCCCCTTGACCAAGAACCGTCACCGCGCACGCCGCCGCGCCCGCGAGCGCGCCAATCGGCGGCGCGCGCGGCGGCTGCGGATTGGCGGCGTTGCCCGAGCTCGGCCACGGCTGGCGCCTCTTGCCCAGACGTCCTTCGATGGCGCGCTGGCTCCCGAGCAGTTCCGCGCAAACGTTGCGCGACCAGGGCGGACAGCTGCGCGAGCTGGCCCCCGCGCCCGCGCGTGGCAGGTCGAGCTTCGCAGTTGCAGGCTCGCCCCAGATCGGGGCGCGGGCCACGTCGCGCGCGGGGCTGCGCCTCGGCGTGGCCAACGCACGGGGGCAGTGTTGGGGGCTGGCGCGGCCGAGAAACCAACGCCGCGGTGGGGGTCGCATCGACAGATCCGCGGCAGGGCGTGTTTTCGCGCCGCGCTTGGCGCCTAAGGGCCAGCGCTTTCAACGCAATCAACCTGCGCGGGGCCTGGGATGGGGCCCGCAGCGTCGCGCGGGGGTTGGCCCGCGGGCAAACGCCCTCAACAGCGCCAACCGCAGCGGGGCCAGGGCTGGTGAACGCCGCGCAGGCGCCGAGGGGCCTTGTCCGCCAACGAAAGTTGCACGTTGCCCCGCCAAGGCTGGATGAGCATTGGGGTGCCCTTCTCGCATTCGGGCGGCGCCAGAAGCCATCGCCACTAATGCGGCGCCCGGCTTGCATGGCCTCGCCTGGGGTGCATCGCCGCGGCTCGGCGGCGCCAAGTGGCCGGCGTCATTGGCAGCGCCGATCCCGAGCGGACCCCAGGCATGAAAGTGCAGCGCTGAAGTGGGCCTGTCCAGCGCGCGCCCTCCAGGGAGCCCAGAGCCGCGGGGCCCAGGCTGGTTGGCCGCGCCTTGGGTCGGGGAGTGCGCGTCGACCAGCGCGCTGTGCGAAACCAGCGCCGAACGGCGCCATGCAGCTTGATGGCTCCGCCAGGGTCAGCGCAGGCCCTGAAGCCAACGCACTGCGCGGCGCCGCGCCTGCATGGCGACCTCTGCGGCGCGCCGCCCAGCGTAGGGGCGGCGCCGTGGAACCGACGGCAAGAGCAGGTTCAGCCGCGAGCTGCGCTCACGTTGGAATGCGCCGCCCAGAAGTGCCGCGGCCCATTGGGCCAATACCGCGATGAGAACAACGCCGCAGGGTCGACGGCCTTATCTTCTCGCTTCCAATTTGGCAACCCCCTGGGCCGCCGCCTGCGAAGTGCCAGACAAAGAGAGGGGCCCAGACCTGCTGACTTCGCACTTGACCAGGGCGGGTCAGGTTCCATGGCAGCGAACGAAGCCGATCTCGGGCGGCGCTTGCGTCCGATGTCTCCACGTTCCAGTGGCGGGGGCAAACGGCCGCTCGCGCCTTCGACGGGCCCAGCGCAGAGCTGGGCCAGGATTCGGCGGCCTCGCCCGAATTTGCGGCGGGATCAAGGCATCCGCCCTTGGCGAAACCAGCCCCAGCGGGGACATGGCTAGTATGCTTCGCGCCAGGGCGGGCGCGCCCAGTGGCCCATCCCTGGGGCGAATCCTAGCCCAGGCGTGGCCGCAGCTTGGAAACCTGGCTCCGACATGCAAGGGCCCCGAAGCCACCATCCTGAGCGGCGCCAGCCTCCGCGGGGCTAAGGCTGGGCGACCTCGCCACGCATTGTCGTGGCCCAGGAGCCACCGCTCTGAGCGAAACCATCCCCGAGCGGAGCCAAGGCTGGCGGGCCTCGCCTGACTCGTGACGGGGCCCAGCAGCTAATAAGTCCCAGGGCGAAGCCAGCCCCAGCGGGGCCAGGGCTGGAGGGCCTCGCATCGAATTGGGATGCCTTGAGGCACGCCCCTTGAACGAATCACGCCCCGAACGGGGCGTTGCTAGCGACCCCTCCCAGAATGGGGCTCTGCGCCAGGCTCTCTGGTTTGATGCAAGCGGTTCGCGGCGGCAGAGCGCGGCTGGCGTCATGGCGGGGCGGGGGAGCAGCTGTGCGGCGGGCGGTGTAGAATGGGTGAGGGGCTGTGTGGTTGGGGGTGATTGGTTTTGGTGTGGTGGTTGCAGTGCGCGGGTGTGGTGGTGGCGTGCGTGTGCGTGCGTGGGCGGTGGTGGTGGCGTGTGTGTTGGGGGGCGGCGGGGGTCTTGATGCGCGCCGACGCTGTGTCGGGATTCTGCCGCACGGCAAGGGCGCGCGCGCATCATCAATGTCATGTGCGTCCCACGCCACGGGCGCAATGTTGCGACCGTTGTGCGCTGTGTTCGGCGTTCGCGCATACGCGCGCTGCGCGCGCGCACGTTCGGGTGCGCATCGCGCCAACGGCGGCGGCGCAGCGCGCGCCGCCATGTGGACGGGCGCACATCACCTTTATGGTTGGGCCATCATCATTACAACATTCCAGACTGCCGTTGGCAGGTCGCTTATCATCGCTACCTGTTGCCACCGTTTGCACTGCCCCAAGCACGTATCACCGCCATCATCATTCGACACCGCATCGCCACATCACGTCATTACTGTTACACAACACGCCGCCGCTGTTAGACCCCAGCCGCGCGGGTCAAGCTTGTCGGCCATATGCAGATTCGGTTTTGCGCTTGCTCCTTGTCAAGGGTCATTGTCCCATGGCCTTGGAGGGCGAAATTGTTGGGAGCGTCAACCTGGTCATCACCGACCCCAGCAAGCCAGTGGGCTACCAGCGACGGGTAGACAATATCGACATCCAGTGTTCTTTGGTCATCGTGGGCCCGCAGTTTGTAGATCCGCCAGCGCCGACGGAGATCGCGTCCCCCGTCTCGGAGCGCCCAGCCCCTGAAGAGCAGCAGGGCGCTGACCAGCGTGTCGCCCAAGATGCTGATCCTCCCCAGGCCGAGGCTGTTGTTTCATCTGATGATGGCCCCCCGCCTTACGACCCGTCCCAGTTCGAGTCGGCCTGGAAGGCCGACGAGGCGTATTTTGCGGCACTGTTCAGCAAGAAGGGCGGGCCGCCAGACGCCAAGGCAGGCGATAGTTCGCACGTTGGCCCGCCGCCTGTTGACAAGGGACCTCTTTTTCCAAGGCATGCAGACGCTCTGCCTAGCGAGCCCGAGGCGAGTTCGCCTGAGCCGTCTGCAGCGTGCGCGGGGTCCGCCAGGGACCCTGCGACCGTGCCGACGGCGAGCACGCCACCTGGGCCATCGAAGCGCTTGCATCAGGGCACAGCGGCTTCTTTAGATTGCTTTACTGTTAGCGACAGCCCCATCCAGAAGGTTGCGGCAGACAATGGTTTTGATCCGTCTGCGGGGCGTTCTTGCGGCGCCGACGGCAACTCCAGCGAGCAGACGCCTGCAAAGCTGGAGTGCCCACCTGCTTCTTCCGCGCGCTCCAGAGTGGGTGGCGGCAGCAGCGAGCCTGGCGACGTCCCGCGTAGGAAGCGCGCTTGGAAGCTGAGAGCAAGCATAAGTGCGCCTGCCTCGCAAGACTCTGACCTTGAGCGCGATGCGAACGTGGTGTTTCAGAAGCGCCGCATCGGCGACACGTGCAGCGGTTCGCAGGGCGATGCCATGGCTCAGCTCGGGCACCAGTTTGCGCCTGCCAGCCAGATACTTCGCGATCTCGGCCCGAGCTAGGCTCGGATGCTCCGTTTCGCCCTGTCAGTTGCCCTGGCAGTAGCACGACAACGACGACTGGGAGATATGACACAACAACGGCGGCGGCGCTGACGGCGCCGACGATGAGGGGAGGAAGGTTGACGAGCTGAGGACGACGACGACGCACCTAATCATCATAGTGATTGTTTTTGCGCGGATGCCGCGCGAGCCTGGACAGCTTTCGCGCCATAGGCGCTCGAGCGTGAATGGTTTAAGGGCCCAGTCGTGGCCCCATCGAGCATCGTGCGATCGGTCAAATCAACCATCTCGCTTCTCGGAGTCAGTATGGTGCGGCACTGCCGCTATTCAATGCGTTGCAGCTGGGTGCAATTGAAAACAGTGTGACACCTCCGCAATCGACGCCTTCATCCTTCTTCCTCCTTGCGAGCTCCTTGACCGCGTGCTCCAGTCTCATCCCTCTCTCGCCCTCCACCTCCGCTCGTCTTGTCATTCGACCTCGCCCATCTCACTTCGGCCCCCCATCGGCTAGCCCATGCCTCACTCATTATCCTCGTAGACTCGTAGACGCCCCTCTTCCTCCTCCTTCCTCCTCCTCCTCATCCGCCTCCTCCCTCCTCATCCTCCCCCTCCTCCTCCCCCTCCTCCTTCCTCCTCCTCCTCCTCCTCCTTATCCTCCTGCCCCTCCTCCTCCTTCTCATCATCATCACCCCCTCCCTCCTCCTCCCCTTCCCCCCCATCCCCCTCCTGCTCCTCCTCCTCCTCCTCCCCCTCCTCCTCCTCCTCATCCTCATCCTCCATTGTCCGATCTGGCCGATCTCGGTTACATCGGACTTGCCTTGGTCCGTCTGCAGCGGGGGCAGTTGCACGCCGTCGGCGTCGTCGTCGTCAGCTCTGTCGGCGCCCCCACTGCAATCGAATGGGCCCACGGTGTTTCCCTATGAAGCCAGGAGTGGACGGGGGGACGAGATAGGGGGGCAGCAAGGAGGGTAGGTGATGGGAAGGAGGACGGGGGGAGAGAGTTTTTATCAGGTCTGGTAGCGTCGGCCAGTTTTTGCTTGCCTTAGTAGCACGTCCACCACCGTGAAAGTATACTGTGCACGCGCAAGGGCGCCACCCGAACGGCCGTATTGCTGCGCTTGCGGGGGGGGGGGCGCAGTTGTTATCGCATGTCAGGTCCCGAGGGTCCAGCGGTTGTCTCGGGTGACCTTGGGGCGCCAACTCCAAGCCGTCGAGTGGGGGGCCGTTGCATCGTACTTCGTTTCTTGCAACACAGCGCGGTTGTTATGCCACAGTCTAGGTGTATGGGTCCGAATGGGCCCGCCACATTTTGGGTCAGTCTGAGGGGGGTGTTCGGCCGTTTAGGGCGTTCCAAAGTGGCGTCTGTGTGTCTTGGGATGTTCAGCCATCTTGGGGGCCACGTTGGCCCATCTGGGGTGCAAGGAGCCGCTCTCGGCCATCTTGGACTCCGAATCGCCCCCCCTTTGACCCCAGGCCCCAGGACAACAGTGGGCATGGGGGGGTTCCTTGCACAGGTGGCGCGCTCAAAATCAGCGCTTGCATTGCTTAGCTAATGGCGGTGCGGCCGCCTCAGCCCAGATGATCACGCGCATATGCGTCACGCCGCTGCGCCAGCAACCAATCGTTCCCTAGCTCATCTGCCCCCCGCAGTTGCATTGCGTTGCGTTGCTCCACCACCGCGGCGCCACTCTTTGTCGCATTGCTCCCCACTCCTTGGGCCCCCCATCAGCGTTGCAGTGCAATGAGGTGGCGGTCCAAAGTTTGCATTGCTTGCCTTTGCTCAGGTATGATGGGGGTGCCAATCGTAGCGCCTATGCGTTGGCTTTCCGTGTGTCGCACGGTAGCCGCTTTGGCTCGGAGGTGGGGCTGCCGCCCCGGCTCGCCGTCTTCTTCGCGGCCAGCAGGCCGCCACGCAGTGAATTGTTGCTGAGAGACCGCCGCCAGATGGGCGGCAAGCGTGCTAGTGGCGCTGCTGCTTCAGCGTCGCGCGGCCCGCCGAAGTCGGCCGCCCGCCGCGGTGGCAGAGGCAGCGCTTGTGCATCGGACTCGGGCTTTTGCCATCGTTGCGAGCAGCCAGTCGACGTCGCGTCGTCGAAGCGCGGCGGGCACCCCACGGCGCCGTGGATCGGCTGCGACAACTGCTGGGTGACCTTCGAGAGGCACTACTGCGAGGACAACGCCTGGCCCGACATCTGCGAGCGCAGCCGCGAGGATCCAGACTTCAGCGCCGAGTTCGGCGCGAGGGTCACTGCAGACTTGGAGCTAGAGAGCCAAGTGGCAACGGCAGCGGAGCGTGGCAGCGTCGAGGTGGTCACGTACTACGGACAGGAGGTCAGCACTTCGATGGTGCAGCTCACCCCGAAGCAGTGGGCTTCACAAGTGGCTCCTCGCGGGACCGTTGGCATCACGCCCGAGATGTGCGACCTGATCCAGTCTCGCGTTCCGTCCTCCTGCCAGCCAGGAGTCAACACCACAGGCGTGATCATCGCAGATCCAGATCAGCCATACGTCAGCATCAGGAACTACACGAGGACAGAAGTGAGGATGGCATCCACCAGGCTGACGCCCCAGCAGGCCGTCAAGGCGGGTGCAGAGACGGACGCCGTCAAGCGGGAGGTGACGAAGCTGCGGCAGCAGCAGGCGGTCGCCGTCAGAGGGTTCGCAAAGGTCCCGACGATCACAGAGCTGCAGAACGTGGCGCTCGCGAAGGCCTCTGCAGCAGGGATGCTTCCCAAGGCCCCGCCGCCCAAGGCCAAGGCCGCCGTGGACGATCCCCTCATGGCGATTGGGAACGGCACATTGCATGAGGACGTGGAGTCAGTTTTCCCAGGCGCCAGCGGTGGCCAGAGAGCTGGGGGCGCTGCGCATTCGCCTGCGGGGGCACCCAGTGCTGGGATGGATTCGGGCATCTCTGCCAGCTCCGCGGTCGCTCTACACATCTCCAGTCAGCCCTTAGTCAAGGCGAAGTCGGGCGCGGCGGCTTCGCACCCAGGCCAGGTCACGGTCAGCGATTTGCAGGGGCACCGCCCACCGCCACGGCGACTCGAGTCAGGGGAGGCTCGCGGTTGTAGTCGAGATCGGTCCAGATCCCCAGCGCGGAGTTGTATCTCTGCGGCGGGTGACTCAGCACCTGGGGGCAGGGCCAGCAGCAGGGGTCCGCCTGGCTCTGCTGAGAAGGCGCGCTTCGACGGCTACAAGAACGACCTGGTGATCCACGAGATCTTGGATGGGAGCCTCAGGGGGGACCGATCCTACGGCTTGAAGAGGTTTAAGCCGAAGTCTCCCAGCCTTTCCGTGATGGTGAACAAGCTCACTTCGAAAGTCGAGGCGGCGAGCGCCCTGTCCACCAACATCAGCGCCATGCAATGGACCCAGGTCCTCACCCACCTGAAGGAGCTCAGCCCAGACGATGTGGAGGCCACGGCTGTCTTTCGCAAGACGCTCTTGAAGAAGTTCGTGCAGCACTCTATCTCCGATGACGAGGTGGTCATTGAGACTCTGATCCCGTGGTCTCCCCACCCTGATGACTTCGACATGACTGCCCCCAAGGTGTCGTCTATGAAGGGCATGTCTGATAGCGAGAAGGTTGACCTAGTTCGAGAGGTGCTCTTGGATGACATCGTCCTTCCCCAGTTGGAGGATCCTGCGAGGGTCACCTTCCTCCAGGCCATTGGCAAGCTCCTCAAGGATACGTTCCCGAAGCTCGGTGACCAGTGCCCATCCGAGATCGCTGAGTTCTGCAAGCACGTCCAGGCGCTTGGCATGCTACTGTTTCACTTACCGAACAACGACCCCCTGAGCTTCGCGGAGTGTGACCCCCACATGGGCGTGATGATTGCACTCTTGACTGGCGTCACCGAAGCTGCCGAGTGGCATCCTGCGGCTGAGGTGCTGGGTAACAGCGCTCCGTGGGCAGACTACAAATCGACCTTCAGGAGGGCAGCCTCAACAGACATTCAGCTTGCCCCCAGGATGAAGAAGACCATCGAACAGCTCGAGGCTACAGAGGGCAACACGCTTGAAGGCATCGAGTTCATGAGCACCGTTCTCGTGGAGATCGGGTCGTGGAGAAAGGTGTGCCGCGGGCCATCGAGATCGACAGGCGGCGCAGAGATCGTCATGCAGGGCAGGCTCGAGAAGGCCATCGCAGACCTCCTGGGGACGACCGCAGATTCAGTGGACGTGAAGGTCGGGGAGGCGCTGATCGAGCTGTACTCCAAGTTCGCACGCGTGAAGGGGTTCGAGCCCGACACCGCGGACGACCCGTGCGGAAGCAAGTACGGTGATCTCATCAACCACGTGGACCACGCATCGAGGTGCCGTGTCGAAGGCAGCTTCAGGAAAATCATCGAGAAGTACAACACTGGGGCTAACTGCCATCAGGTGGCCACTGAGATCAAGGCGTTCGTGGAAGAGAACAAGGGCATGCAGATGCCGCTGCTGGTGGACGCCGAGCACCTCGTCAAGGCCACTCTCCACGTCGCCGATCACATCGGCCTCCTGCTGTACGACGCGCAGCTCGACACGCTGGGAGCCGTCGGAGACCTGATCCAGGATGCGATCGACAAGCACGCGCTGGCCGCCACGATGCTGTCCTGCGTCACGCCTGACCCCTCGTTCAGGCCCAGCCTGGACGCCGTTTCAGACCGCCTCGCCGACACGTTCTCGGTCATCCAGGTCGCGAAGTACGCTGTGGCCTTCTACGAGACGGGCGACGAGGACGCCGCCGAACTGCGCAGTGCTTGGGAGCGGCTGGACAGTTCCCTGGACGACGGCATCCCATGCGCCTCGAAGCCGCACGATGACATCCTGCAGGAGCTTGGCTGTTCCAAGTATGAAGGTTTCGTTGCTCGGGCCGAGAAGTGGCACCAGGTGGCCAAGGACCTCTGGTCCGAGTATGCGCAGAGCCAGATGGACCAGCTGCTCGACGAAGGGCGCGTGCTCTTCGCGGTCTTGCAGAAGCTGTCGGGAGGGATGTTGAACGGCAGCCACTTCATGGACGGTTTCGCTGGGGAGGCGACTGACTTCGCTCAGACGATCGGCCACTTGAAGGTGGGGCTCTTCAAGCAGACGGGGGTCTCGAACAGGCTCAAGGACGCCTACCGCGCTGTGCAGCACAAGCTCGGACACGCCGTCGAGGAGTCGAAGCGCTTGAAGGTGCCACTCGAGAAGTGGCAGGCCACTCATGACCAGTGGCGCGATGGCCTGGCGAAGGCCGACGTGACGTTGACGACGGCAGCCATCGCCCAGTGCGTGAAAGATCGCAAGACTGACGAGGTCACCAAGGCCAACCTCCAGCGCGCGCTGGACCAGATGCAGGCCAGGAAGGTCAGCATCGAGTCGCTGCCAGCATCCGTTTGGGAGCAGGCGCAGCAGACGCTGGCTGCTTGAGGCGCCGTGGCGCCCGCAGGCGGCCGCCGTCAGAGGAGGAGGAGGAGGAGGCGGAAGAAGAAGACAAGGAGGGGGAGGAGGGAGGGAGGAGGACAGGGGGGAGGAGGACGAGGAGGAGGAAGACCAGGAGGAAGGACTCAGCAGACGAGCAAGTCGGCGGCGAGCACGGCGGGCAGCAACAGCGCGCTGCTCCTCCTGACCTTCCGCCGCTCGCTGCCGCCGCTCGCCGCCGCCGCTTTTTCCCTTTTCCCTTTCTCTCCTCTCTGCTTTTCCTTCCCTCTCTCCTCCTTCCCCTCTACCTCGCCCCGCCGCCTTCCTTTTGACCTCCTGCTCCCTCGGCCTCCCTGCTCTCTCGGCCCTCCTGCCCCCTCCTGCTCTCTCGGCCTCGGTCGGGGTAGACGTCGATGCGAGCGTCGATCGAGCAGTCGTGGGCCGTTTCGCGTTCAGTCGAGGCGGCCATGGTTCATTTCATGCGCCTCGGCTGGGCGCGGAACAGTCCATGGCTGTTCTGTAGGCCACCCAAGGGAGGCCATGACTACATCGTAGGCCGCAGGGTAGGGCCATCAAACCCCATGGCTAATTTCCTCCATCAAAACCCATGCCAGCCCCCACAACCACATAGACAGCCAAGGGAAGTCTCAACGCTAGAACCCAAGGGGAACTGGCGTCGCCCGACCGATGTGCCAACCTCCCAGAAGCTGCTGTGGCCACCGCTGCGACTCGAGAAAAGTATGCGCGAGGCTCCTCGCCCTCCCTGGGGCGATGCCACACTGGGACCAACGTAGACCCTTGTTGTTTCAGAAAGACTCCAGTGGGCAACTCGAACTTCTTGAAGTCCTGAGCGCGCGATACACATGCGGTCAAAACTGCGGTCACCTCGCCCTCGCATGCCACCGCCCTTTTGGACTTTAATGCGCGTTTGGCCAATTCCGCAGTCAGGGCCACTGTCGCCACTGAGATGGGCTTCTCTGTCGCCTGCTGGAACAGCCATGTCCTCCGCGAAATCCCTCGCGATGGTCAGGCGGGGATACTCACGGGCTCCTCCGCTGCCGCGGCACCCTCCGCGTCGCCATTGACAGAAGGGGGGAGAAACACCGCGGCGTGGGGCCTTAAGCCTCATGGGTACGACTTGGGCCCCCTGCGGAGCCGTGCCACCCGTCGGACCCTCGCCGCCCTGTTCCGCCCAGCCTGCTTGGATAGTCTTCTCGCCGAAGAGAATGCGCGATGCGGAGAACGCGATGCGACCCCGACCCCCCAGCCACTCGATCGCCCCGCTGTCGTCTCTGAGCGAGCCACGCGTTATGATTGGAAGCGACGTCGTAGTATCCGTATCCTTGATGTGGATCGCCTGCCGAATGTGGTCGCCTCCCCAGCGATGCAGGAGAACCGTGTAGTTCTTCATCTGGGCTGGTCTCTCGAGGGGAATTCGCAGCACCAGCGTCTGCACTCTTGCCCTCGGTCTCCGCGTCCTTCAGTAGGTAGGACAACGTCACCGCGAGCTCGGTGTGGGTGGGCGGCCCCGTCTGCGCATCTGCCTGTTTGAGGCGAGTGAGCAACCGAGGGTCGCGGCGGCGGTCAAATTGGCGCGTCTGCGAAACCCGTAGTTTTCCCCGTCTACGCTTCAAGTGCACGCTCTTATTGCCCCCGCCGCCCCCGAGCAGCGGGCCCTCCTCGATGGGGGCCGCAACTGCGTGGCAGGTCGTCTCGACGGAGTTCACCCTCACTTTTGAGCTGATCACCTCCGCGATGCGATTGCCATGCTTCACAATGCTGCGGGGCGGCGCCCCATTCTCACCGATGAGGAGGTGCATGGCGCAGAGAATCATGCACGGACAGAGAGGGTTGAGGGCTGAGGAAACCACGTGACCCATGGACCACGTGTTTTTCCACCGCAAGTACATACATGTGTTGGTTGACACGACTCTGCCGATTTGTGCTAACGCGCGCGGCGCGCCAGCTTCTGCAACGATCAATGGCAAGTGAACATGCGGCAGACCCCTCCTGCAATCATATTGCGCACGTCCAGGCAGCAACTCAACCGTCGGTGCAATTTAGGCGGGGCAACCGCAGTGACCAAGTCGGGCCTGTCTACCGGCTGCCCTGCGAGCCGGAGGCTAGCAGTCACTTCCTTATACTTCGGATTCGCGGTCATCGAGATGAGATAAGGCCAGGGGGCCCGAAACGAACGACGATGCTCATGGCATCCAGATATGGCCGGCGCATACAACGAGGACTTCCACCGAAAGTGGCAAGCATACTGACAGGAATTCCAAGTAGTGCGCGGGAAACTGCCGTGTCGGGCAGCTTCTGGCCAGGCGCGGACGCAGGCGGCGCGGGTGGATTAGCCGGGTGTTCCATGAGGCCACGCAGAGTCATTGCCCAATTATCACTGGTTGCGGACGATCCACTGTAGGCCCATGCTAACTATCTGTCTTGGACAATGTGTCAAGCATGTGCTGCTGGTGCGATCGCCGCCCCGGCAGCATGCGGTAGCTCTGCCTCTGACGCAGCGCCAGCGGTGCGCGTGGGATTCTGCCGCGCTGACTTTTCGGAAGTACCGGTCGCCGCGCCAGGCAAGGTGAGCAGCGCGCCAGAATATTCGGAGGCCCCGTCTACGAACGTGGAAGGGCATGTCGGTGCATCGACGCGGGCTGACAAATACGACGATTCATGGAGACCATGCGTAGACGCGTGCCCCGGCGAGCTGCGCCCGTAGACTGATGTGCAATGCTCGGGGGGCACTCCTTTTCCGACCACAACGCGCCGCTGTGCCTGGGCCGCGGTCCAGAATAATTTGGGATACATGTAATTCCGCCAGCCCTATGGGCGGATGTGGTAGCGAATTATCTCTTCCATCTGCCCCTTCATCCCCCTCGGGGAGGGGTTTACCCCTCCCGCTACCTCCCGCCGCCGAGTCTGGATGGGGCGCGCGGGGGGTGGGGGGGGGACCGGCGTCGTCTGGAAGACGTGAATCATTGATTCTCCGTAGGTGTTGGCCTCCTGGGGAAGGCGGCCCTAACTGGCGACCCCCCCCCTCTTCGTCGATCGATCGCCTTCAAAATGGCCCCGACAGAACCTCCGCCAAGAAGGCCCCCCCCAAAAAAAGAAACACACGCACGCACGTCCGAAAAAGACTCCAAATGGAATCGGCGAATCCTCTAGACATGATGTTCCTCTTGTCCGCCCTCGTCATCACCCGCCTATTGGGCAAGGGCCGACCGCCCCGGCATTCGCAGAAGACTACCGCGACATGTTCTCAGAAAGCCAGAATGGTCGAATGCCAAGGAGAACGCTCTCACAAACCCTATGCGTTAATACAAGACAACACTCGCCGGAAATATTCTAGAAACGCTTCGTGCAAACTACAGGCGGTTCTTAGAACATTATTTCGCGCGCCTATAGGCATGCCAGGGCGCTTCGCCGCTGCTTGAACTTATTCCTCCTGCCCCCATCCCCCCTCCCCCCCCCATCCTCCCCCCTCTAGTCCTCTGATTCGCCCTCCTTCACCCTCCCTTTCTGGGAGCGTGGCGGCATCCCCTGCACATGGTTTCACTGCGTGCTCCGCATATGCCTGATCGGGGCAAATCGCTCGGGCACCCTTTCTAATTGGCGGGTCTGCGAAATGCGCGCAGGAGAAGGGGGGGGAAGGGAGGGGGGGGGGAGAAAGAAAAACATATGGGCCGGCCCCTCGCGCGCCTGGCGGAGCAAACGCCGGGTGCCCGCTGGCGGCCTCGGGGCCAGCCCGTGGCGGAGGGGTCGAAGCGCGCGTTGCCCCCCTCTCGGGCGCCTCTCGGGCGCCTCTGGGTCAGCCTTGGGAGCCTCTTGGGAAGTTATTCGGGGCCTCTCGTGCGCCTTGGGCGCTCTGGAAACCCAGAGTGCAAGCGTGATCAACATGCGTGCGTCCCGTGCGACATTAACAATTTTGGTTTCCTGGGGCTCTGGGGCACATTGCGGCCTGCTCGGGGTATCTTCGGAGCCTTTCGGGCAATCCTGAACAGATCGTCGGGCGCGTTCGGTCCCATCTGGGCCGCTCTGGTCGCTTGTCGGCGAGGTCCCAAACTGTTTTGAGCGCGCGGAGGAAGGGCTGGGAGGCCCTCGGGGTTGCCCGAGAATTGGGTCGCCGGATGGGGGGAGGGGGGGTCTGGGGGCGGCGCCCGCGCCCAGGCCCCAGGTACCTCGGCATATCATGTATGCGTTCAAAGAAATGAAAATTCCGTTCCGCGTGCAGTTGCACGATCTCTCGCGGCGTTCCCCGCTCACCCACGGCATTTATCACGGTGGCCACTTGCCAGCCGCGATAGGATCTGGGCAGGCAGGGCGAGCGAAGCGATCGCGCTCGGGGCGCCCCCTGCGGGCCCCCGCCAGGTTCAGCTACAGTATGCGGGTAACTTATGGAGCGTTGATGAACATTGGAGGATTAAAAACGCATGCGCAATGCATGCTGGGAGCGGCCTCGAGCACTCCGCCGGCCAATTTTCCCTGGTTCTCCCTCGACGCGCGCAAACACAGATGATCCGCGGTCGAGACGCGCCAGCATGTCTTGTGGGCCTCGACGCCCCCAGCACGCGCGACGATGCCACTGTTCGGGCCTTCCGCTATCCCGGGGGCCTCCATTGGGCAAACCTGGTTGCGCATATGACAACTCTGGCCACCGCCGTCAAATGCGCCGTCGGAAACTAAGTAGCCTCGCCTCGGCCTCGCCCCCAGTCGACTGCAATTTGACGATGGGCCCCACTGCCAGATCGGCGATCGGAGCTCAACCCCCCCGCCCCCCCCCCCCCCCCCCCCCACCCCACCCCACCACGCGCGCGCACGCGCGCACGCACGCACGCACGCACGCACGCACGCACGCACGCACGCACGCACGCACGCACGCACGCACGCACACGCACGCGCACGCACGCACGCACGCACGCAACGCACGCACGCACGCACGCACGCACGCACGCACGCACGCACGCACGCACGCACGCACGCACGCACGCACGCACACACACACACACACACACACACACCACACACACACACACGCACACGCACACGCACACGCACACGCACACACACACACGCACGCACCCCGCCCCACGCCCCCGATTGCCCGTTTGACACGAGGCATGCACTGTCATGCGCGATCGGAACTCAATTCCCCCGCCTCCCCCTGGCCCCCCAGATTGCCCATTCAGCAATGCCCCCCATGTCAAATAGGCGATGGGACATCGCTGGCCGCGCAGACCTGGCCCCAATGCGCCCTGGCCGGGCCTGCGCATCTGAGAGCGGGGCCTCGCTGCCACGCGACTTCAATGAGGGATCGCCCCCGCCGCCCAGGCAGAGCCCGGCGAATGGCCGGCCATTTGGCTGCTTGCCCGCCCGACGCAACATTTAACTTCTATGGGCGCTCGAGATCCGCCCCCACTCTGTTGACCTCCTGATCCTTCGCGAAGGTCGCTGCGAATCAGAGACGCCCTCTGGCCCTCTCGCCCCGCCCCCTCTGACCGAAATGACAAGGTCCCGCGCGCGCCATGCCCGGGTGCATCACCGTGGGCCCGAGCACGAAGACGAGCCTGGTCAATCGGTTTGCTGAGATCCCAGCGTCTACCGCAGCTCTGGCACAGCATGTCAAAGGGTGATCCAACTTTGGGTCCGAAGGGCGAGAACGCGTGGGCGAGCCATCCCCCCCCCGGATACCTCCGCGAAGTCTACCTCGTAGATCTCGTTGCTTCCTCGCCCGAAGCGTAGAATCACATTGCGCGTCTCATGAGCAAGGCCCGCTAAAGAAATAATACTCGCGAGGGTCGGGCGGGGCGCCCCCTTCCCCCCCCCCCAATCTCCATCAGGCCAATGGGCTCTAACGGCCGAGTTATCATTGAAGACCTGGCAGGTCGACCATCAACTGCTGCACGATGTGTTCCAAGCGCGGGGGAGATCCATGCCAGTCGCAACTGTGGGAAAACGCATGCCAAGCGCATCTTCGCGGCTCGCTGGATCGGGCGGTCCATCGTCTTGCCCGCCCATCGGGCAGCAAAGCCCGGGTCTAGCCTCGACGCCCGTGAAGATATCACCGGCGGGATCTGGTCCTGAAAGCGTTGAATGGCGCGGCCATGCTCGTCGAGGATTCGGCTGTCGGCATGTCCCCAGACGCTCTTCTTCAACGTCGTCGCTGGCCAGATGATGCCGCGGTAGGCCGCCGCGATCCTCGCCCGCTCGCCCGCGCCAACTTGCGCGCAAAATTCTATTCGGATTTCGGCGGATTGCCTGATTGGGGGGGGGGGGAAGGGAGGCGGCGCCGCCTGCGTTCGGCAGCTCGGCGAACGCGCCACTCGGGCCAGCGCGCGCGCGGCGCAGCCGCCGATGGGGGAAGGGGGGGGGCAGTGGAGTTCAGCGCCCGCCGAATGAACAACCGGAGCGCGCGTCCGCACAGGTTGCCGAACGGAGAGGGGGGGGGGGTCCAAGAGGGCCCCAAGACGGCCCCAAGAGCGCGCCAGAGCGCTTCCATAGCGGGCCAAGAGGGCCCCAATAGGGCATTTTGAGCCTCCGACGGGGCGATCCGAACTAGAACCCCCCATCTGTTTGATCCGCACGGCCTAAGACGGCCCCAAGAGGCCTCCCAGACCACCCCCAAGACCCCCCAAAAGGCCCCCATACCCCCCCACAGAGCCCCAAGACGCCCCAAAAGAGCCCCAAGGCCCTAAGAAGACCTCAGGAGAGCCCCAAGAAAAAGCTCCAGGAGGGCTCAAGGGGGCCCCGAGAGAACCCCAAGAGAGCCACAAGATGGCTCCAAGCTTCGGAAAGCACGCGAGCTTAAGATACACATCGGTGCAACAGCCATCACGAGTCATCGAAACACCCTTCACCCCTCGTCGAAGCACCATTGTAGCTCGCACCGGCTACCACTTTAAACTTCAATGCGGGGAACTATTTGAAATCCTTGTTTTCCCGAAGACGGCTGCGCGACTGCACGCGTCCTGCCGCCCTCGATTCACTTACTCCCTTGCTGATCGTTTATGGATGGGCTGCTGGTGGTACTTTTTTAATCAGCAGCCGCAGGCGAGACCGCAAGCGGCGAGTCGAGTCAGAGCGGCCCGCGCAAAGACGAATTACCTAAAGCCAGCGGGGTCTCAGGCATCACCACGGCAGACAGGGCCGGCGGGTGGGGGGGCGCAGGCTGCGGCTGCCCGAGAGCTGAACCAGGGCAACGTGCAAATTGACCAACCGAAGGTAGGGCGCGGCCAAAATGGCGCGAGCTGCGAAACAGGATGGGACCAGGGAGGCGGCGATCCAATATCTGCGACGACTGCCAAGCGCGCCGAAAGGCCCAAACTGGTGCACTGAATGGCGCCACCAAAGTCGCACACCCGGTTCCCGTTGGGAAGTACTGATCCTGCGAAGGCCGTCCACGAAGTTATCCAGGGACGGGCAAGGTAGCCAGGGACACGATGGAGGCACTCGACACCGTAAACTCCCGAAACACCGGACCAGGTAGCCACTGCAGGGAATTCTGACGGGCCCTTCCCCGCCGTTAGCGGGTCGTGGAAAACGGGATCTGCACCGCCGACGGTGGTCACTTCCACTTTGTTGTTCGTCAGGCTGGCGTGGAAACGGACGACGACGTCATCCGTGCGATACACGTGGAAGTTCCACACGGGAACACGAGCATCTGCTTCGAATGGCCGCCCCACCTGGCGAGCGGCGTGTCAGCGCTTGTGGTCGTACGAGCCCTCGACGGGTTCGCAAGTGATCCATTTGACGCTCGTTGCGGCGTCGCGTCCGAGAATGCGTCCTTCGCGTCGCGCTTCATGGCAGCCGACATTTGTCGCCATGACAATGGCTGCCACTCGCCATGCTTGACGTGTATGCTATCTCCGTGGTGTGCTCGACCACGCCTATGCCCTGTGGGCCCACGTCTGTGAGATCCCCGCCCTCCCTCCCTCCTCCCTCCTTTTCCTCCTCATCCTCCTTCCCTCCCTCCTCTTCCCTCCTCCTCCTCCCTCCCCCCTCCCTCCTCCCTCCCTCCTCCTCCTCCTCCCCCTCCTCCTCCTTCTCACGTCGAGAAGAACATGTAAGGATATTAGTGGTCAATACGAAGCGAACAACGTGGAATGAGAAACAAAAGGCTGAAACTAATGTGGAACATGACGATCACAGAGCAGAACAACGCAAACAACATTTGCGTTTGAGCACTCTCGTTCAGAAAACACAACGACGCTAGCACGACAATGACATGATACCCCTAACAGACCAAAACGACCTTCGCCGGCAGGGAACGAATGTCAGGCAGCTGTTCTGCTGCGCTTAAGAAGCACACATATTCACTCTATTTATGCAAACAAAATATACGACGCTTCGAGGTCCAGCGCGTCCACTGCCCAAGAGACCGGCAATATCGCCCCAAGACGACCAAACAGACCCCCAACATGGGCCCAACACGGCCCAAGAGGGCCCCAACAAAGCCCACGAGGCCCCCTGGACAGCCCTTGACAGCCGCAAAAGGAACCCCATCGGAGGAACACGAAATTAACTTTCTAGTTCGCCGACCCGCAAGATCGTACCAAGACGTCCAACATGGCCTCCAGACGGCCCGAGACGACGCCAAGAAGCCCCAAGAGAGCCTCGAGAGGCGTTCCTAGAGAACCTCAACAAGCAAAACGTGCCCCACTCCTTTCAGGAAACGTGAATTTGCGCATGAGCGACGTTTCGAGGTCCAGCGCGTCCAACACTGCCCAAGAAACCTTCATAATCGCATCAACACAACCCGATAGACTCCCAACATAGGCCCAACATGGCCCAAGAGAACCCCATGACGGCCCACGAGGCCCCCTGGACAGCCCAAGACAGCCCTAAGAGGGGCCCAGCCGGGGGACCTCGAATTGAACTTCCTAGCCTACCGACCCGCAAGATCGTCCCAAGACGCCCAATATGGCCCCCAGAAGGCCCATTCCGCCGCCAGGGCCGGCGATTTGACCGAAGCGATTAAATAATCAAAGGCGGCGAGGTGAATATCAAAGTCTGCCCAGCCAATCTGACACGCGGAACGCCACGCCTTTGTTATGGGGATCTTGAAGGCCAAGGCGAAACTTGAACTTACGTTGTGGGGAAAACCAACATGTGAATTCTCAATTTGGGAATCAAGAAAATGTGAATTCACATTTGGAGAAAATTATCCCGGCAAAACAACCTAACAGCGATGTGTAGAAGCATATCTGGAAGCATTGATTCGAGATTCATTTAGGAGTCCTGTTGTAGAATTCTGGTGTAGTCGCAGTCGCAGTCGCAATGGCAGTTGCAGCGGCAACGGCAGTCGCAGTCGCAGCCTCAGCCTGCCTCAGCCTCAGCCTGCCTCAGCCTCAGCCTCAGCCTGTCTCAGCCTCAGCCTCTGCCTAGTAGTAGTAGTAGTAGTAGTAGTAGTAGTAGTAGTAGTAGTAGTAGTAGTAGTAGTAGTAGTAGTAGTAGTAGTAGTAGTCGTAGTCGTAGTCGTAGTAGCAGTAGCAGTAGCAGTAGCAGTAGCAGTAGTAGTAGTAGTAGTAGTAGTAGTAGTAGTAGTAATAGAAGTAGTAGAAGTGGTAGTAGTACTAGTAACACCAAGAGTAACATGCAGGCGCTGCAAAGCGTGTCAATATCCGTGTTTCCATCGCTCTGCATTCTCTCCCTAATGCGTTGGTTTGTACCATCGTTTGCACAGAAGCAAAACTGCATGCAGGATGCAGACCGAGGCGCCTCGTATCTCACTACCCACGGCTACACACGAGTGCAGACTGAGAAGCACCACGCAAGTGCAGGCTCAGAAGCACCACGCGGGTGCAGGCCACGGCATTGCGCTACACACGAGTGCAAGCTGAGAAACACCACGTCTCGCTTGCCACATATCACTCCCAGGTCACCTGATCCCGCAACAACAGCCATGGCGTAGCTGCCACAGGGGCCGCAGACAGCAACGGCTCTGTCACCCAATTGGCGTCACTGTAAATCCTAAAGCGCGTCTGTGTCCATGAGCCTGTGTATCGCGCCTTGCGAGGCACCAATGTGCTGTACGTGTTGTTGCCGTAGCAGAAGACGGCCTCTGGGGCCCAGTGCGGAGTCCAGCGGACAACGTGCACCCTGTGGACGCCATCCCGGATGGCGTCGCGCGCGCCCTCGATCTGCGCCACCCATCGAAGCCAGTCAAAGGATGAGCCATCGGCGATGTCAACAGCACCTGGGGCAGTTTCGCCCTGGTGGTAGTGCAACAGCGTTTGGAGAGCGGCGCTCGCTTCGTCGCGGCCCACAGTCTGGCGTGAGCGGGCGGCCTCTTGCAGGTGCCCCAGTGCGAAAAGCAGTGGAGCATCACCGCCAGGCACGGCAGGCTGAGCAGCGCCGCCGCCACGCACATCAGGCTGAGTAGCGGCAGCGCTAGGCACCGCAGGCTGAGCAGCGCCGCGTGGTGGACCGATATAGGTGGGCTCATCGGGTCGGCCGCGCTTGTGGTAATGCAAGCGCATGGCTGAGCCGTCCACGCGAAGGAACTCGAAGAAATGCCTGTCGTGGCCATCCGTGCTGGAGTAGTTTGGGTCGCGCTCGGTCTCGATGATGCGAAAGACAACGCGGACGATGCCCTGGCCGATGATGCGGACAGCGAGACCCGGATAGGCAGACCCGGGCTACAGTTGGCTCCTCACATTCAAAAAAAAACCCGGGAATCTCAGCCTGCCTCAGCATCAGCCTGCCTCAGCGTGTGCAGCCTTAGTCTGCCTTCAGCCTCGGCCTCAGCCTCAGCCTGCCTCAGCCTGCCTCAGCCTCAGCGTGCATCAGCCTCAGCCTCAGCCTCAGCCTGCCTCAGCATCAGCCTGCCTTAGCGTCTGCCTCAGCCTGCCTCAAGCCTCAGCCTCAGCCTCAACCTCAGCCTCAGCCTGCCTCAGCCTCAGCCTGCGTCAGCCTCAGCCTCAGCCATCAGCCTGCCTCAGCCTCAGCCTCAGCAGCCTCAGCCTCAGCCTCAGCTTGAGCCTCAGCCTCAGCCTCAGCCTGCCTCAGCCTCAGCCTCAGCCTCAGCCTCAGCGGTGGATTCCCCATAGTCACTGGCGGCGCTGGGGGCCGCAGCATCAGCCTCAGTGGTGGATTCCCCACAGTCACTGGCGGCGCTGGGGGCCTCAGCCTCAGCCTCAGTGGTGCGTTCCCCATAGTCACTGGCGGCGCTGGGGGCCTCAGCCTCAGCCTCAGTGGTGGATTCCCCATAGTCACTGGCGGCGCTGGGGGCCTCAGCCTCAGCCTCACTGGTGCGTTCCCCATAGTCACTGGCGGATCCGCGGATTCTCCCCGGACCCGGACCCCCCTGGGGAGTCATGATGCTCTCTTTTGAGACCACTAGAAACCTATAAGTCTTCGCTGTTAGGTAAACATGCGGATTCACACTTGTGGAATTTAGTATAGGATTCTTAAATAGGGGGCCAGAATGTGAATTTACATGTTGGAAAAAAAGAAAATAATAATTCGCACGTTGGGAAAAAGGGAAAGTGTGAATTCACATCTTGGGAGAATGGCGGGACCCGTTCCAAATCCGCCGACCCCTTGCGGGTGTCTAGGCGTGCGAGATCGTTCCCCCGTAATCCCCATAGGCCATAGGGACCCCAAACTTCGATTTTGACCCACCCCCGCGGGCCCAGTACGACCCCCGGTTGAACGCGCCACGGGGGAACGGAAGGCTCCACAACGGGCCAAGGGGGTCCCAAGACGGAGCAAGAGGGCCCCGAATCGCCGAAAGATCAAGCCGAGACGTCTAAGATGGCACCCAGACGGCCCAACATGCCTCCAAGACGCTCCCAGAGGTCTCCAACAGGCCCCCCAAGAGGGCCCTAAGAAACACACGTGTTCCCATCCCCTCGGGAAAACGTATGATGCTAGCACATTCGCCACGTGGGCTTTCACTGCGACCACGATGGCTCAAGAAGCTTCCAAAATCACCCTAAAGCGGCCCAGGCGGCCCCCAAGAGGGCCCCAAAACAGCCCCCAAAAGGCCCCAAGACGGCCCAATAAACCCCCGAGACGCCCCAGAAAGGCCCCAGAACTGCCTTCAGATGGGGCCCAGAAGGGGGAACCCGAACGGACAGTTCAAGCCTTCGGCCCCAAACCGCCCGCAGGTTGCCCAAAGAAGTCCCCAGAAAACTTCGAAGGGGCTCAAAACAAACACGTGGCCTCACTGAGGCCCCCAAGAGGTCCCAAAACTGCTTCCAGGACGCTCCCGAAGGGCTTCCCGCGAGACCCATCAACCATCCGATTGGCCTCAACCCCACAACCCAGGCACGGTGGCGGGATGCATCCAAGCCCCCCCCTCGAAAACCTCCGACGACACCCTATATATTATACAGCTGACTTCAGACCCACAAGCCAGGCACGGTGGCGGGATGGACCGAAGGCCATTCGATAATCATGCGTCCACGGCGAACCGGCCTCGGACCCACAAGCTAGGCACAATTGTGGGATGGACCGAGGGCCATTAGAGAATCGTGCGTCCACGGCGAACACTGCAAACGTCAGCCGCAAGAAATACAATGATCACAAAGAGTTTCCGTCAGGACTCTGACACTGCCCCCCAAATGGGGGCCCGAGGCTTGGATCCTCACTATTCGTCCCCCACCTGTCTTGTTCGTCCTTCTCCGCCTCATCCCCTGCCTCGCTCTACCCCGCCTACCCATCCTCCTCCTCCTCATGTCCCTCCTTTTCCTTATGCGTTTCATTATTCTCAACTCTTTCCTCCTCATCGGCTTCGCTCTCCCTCTCGCCCCCCTTTTTATGGCCCTACTTCCCACGAGGCGCGGAACGGGCACCCGAATACGCATCGCATGCACGTGCTGCACTTCAGGGTGCCGTTCTTTTCGTCGCGCGCGACGTGGTCGGGCCTAGCGGAAAACGCCGACTTCGATAATTTTCTCTTGCACGTGTCGCTGCACGGATACGCCTGCCAACTCCGCACCGCGAAACCAGAGACATCGCATTCTGCGCACGCTATGTTTATTGCTCTCCTTATGTGTTGCGTCTGCTGCGCGCCACTGACGAGCCCCTGGCGCGGGGATTCCTTCTCGCAGGCTGCACACGCCAGCAGTCGCTTCATTCGCTCCGGTTCATCGGCTACTCCCTTTGTCGGTTCTGCCGCGCTTGCTACAGTCCCCGCACACCACTCTGACTTCTTTCTTTGTTCGATGGTTCTTGCCATGGTTGCGATTCAAATGGCCTCAGAGGTGCGCAACACGTCAACGGCTCCGCTTCTGCTTCGCCATTCGCTCCCTCTGCGTTCGCTCGCTTCACTGCTTCCTCTTTTTCGCTCGCACACCTCCGACACAGCCTCACCCCAGCTTCTTTGTGCTGCCGCTGCGGCTCCGAGATAACTGAACTCTCTTCGAACAGCGCCATGCATTTCTCGCTCGAACAGCGGACTGCGCCGACGCTCTCGTTCCACTTTTCATTGCACCTGCGCGAGTTCGGCTTCGCCTTCACCTGGTTGCGCCTCGCGCAATGCATGATTCGCACGGTTTTTCATCCCTATCCGTCGTTCGCGCCCTCCCCGCCGCGACCGCCATCGTGGCACGCCGACTCCCCCTCCTCCGCTCTTGTCGCACATCCTATGCACGTCTTGTACCTTATCCCCTCCTCCCTCCTCGCCCTCATCATCAGCATCCTGAAGACATCACCACCACCAACACCATCATCGTCATCAACACCACAACTAGCATCACAGCCGCAACCGCCACCATCACCACCACCACCACCACCACCACCGCCACCACCATGTCACCAGCCCAGCGTCACCATCATCAACACCATCACCACAGGCATCATCATCACCAACACCCGCACCATGACCACCGCCATCACCATCAACACCGCCATCATCACAATCGTCATCACCTTCACCACCATCATCACCATCGTGATCGCCACCAACAACATAATCAACACCACCATCATCAACACCCCCCATTCATCAGTGTCATCATCATCAACACATGCATCCTCATTATTAACATCGAAACCATCATCATCATCACCATCACCATCATCAACGTCACCCTCATCCTCATCTGCTTCCCCCTCCTCATCATCAGTTCATTTCGTTCTTCTGCCTACTCAATCCGTGGGCCCAGTGACCCTGTAGACCTACGTAGGTCCGCCCCCTGCCCTCAGAGGCGGACGGGGGGGGAACTTTGCAACGCCACGGCGCTTTTTTGTAATGTCCCCCGACTCATGCCAATGCGGACCAGGACCCCCCCCTTAAAAAGACCCCTGTCGGGCTACATGTGCGCAGTCGGTGGCCGTGCCACGCGTCCGGGTCGTGACCCATGTCCGCACTGGAGAAGAAAACGGTGGATTAGCAGGCTGCTGAACAGACTGCGGAACAGATGAGAGAGGAGGCCGAGACGACCAGCAGCAGCAGGAGCTGGAGTAGGAGAAGCAAAAGAAGCAAGAGCGCCAGAGGAAGGCGGAGGCATGTAAAGGAGCGGGGCGCCAACGATGAGGAATGACGCGGATCCAAAAGAGTGGCCTTCGCTCGGGAGAGAGCGCGGCAGGAACGAACGACACTGGTGCGGACCAGCGTAAAAGGCCCAGCTCAGACCAGATGGATCACCCTGTAGCCTCTGCCTTGCCGCGTGTCTGGACACATGTATAGCGACCCGCATTCGCCAAACCCTTGTGGGTCCCCAAACGTGTAAGATTCGTCCCCGTGCACGGCCCCAAATGCCCCCAAAACAGCTCGGTGATGGCCCCGAAGGCCCCGAGCCCGCCTCCCTGAAAAAACAAGACCAAGTCGATCAAGGGGTCGGCGGCTGTGGCGTAAGCCTATCGAATCTGCCTTAGGGGTCAACAAGACACCGTTTGGGAGAATACGCGGGCATCAATCGCACAATCAAGACGTACTTGCATTCCTCTTCGCCGCCCCCCGCGCCGATATGCAAAAACGCCCGCGCGAATGAACGATAATGGATGGACGGCGCGTTTGCCAGCGCGGGCAACACGCGGGCACGAGCGACTCGCCCTTATGACCGCCAACATCGGATGCCAATCGTACCCGATTGTATACAATAGCGATCTGTTGAGCATACATGGGCCACTCAGCCCCCATTGCAGACCCCCTGTTGTGGACCCCTTCTTGCACCCTCCGAAAAAATCTGACTCAACCGGTCTATGCAGGCCCTGCGGTTTCCCGAGGTAACAGGAAGTCTCCTGGGTTTGAATGTCAACGATATCCCACGGGAAACATCAATGGCACTGTGGTAAAAATGATGCCATTCCGGCAACTGGGCAAACTGCCGTAAATCCAACAATTTCAACGACTGTACTCGAAGTCTTCCGGCCTTGACTCAAAGACGGCGCTCGTCGTCCACCTTCGTACGACGACGACCTCGTAAATCTTCTCACGTTTAAAAGCGGCACTGGGGGAACGGAACGGTTAATCCCTGCTCCTGACAGCAGTTTCAGTACGGCCCCTGCTTTGATCGATCTCCTCCTGGATGGCCCCAGAATGGCCCCTGAGGCTCCTAGGGCGGCTCCAAGATGGCCCCGAGAGATGCTCAGGAGGCCCCAGGAGGCCCCGAGAGGCCCCCAAGATGCCCCCGAGAGGCCCCCCCAAAAAACCCAAGAGGCCACCAGAGGCCTCCCAGAGGCACACAAGACGCAATCTGGACTGCCAAGAGACTCCCAGGAAGCCTTCGGAAGAAATCTGAAGACAGCCCGAGAGGCATCCAAAGGTTTCTGGCTTTATGCTCGCCCTTTTCCCTCCTCGTCCTCCTCCTGATCCGCCTACTCATCCTCCTTCATCCTCCCCCCCTCACCCTCCTCCTCCTCCTCCTCCTCCTCCTCCTCTTCCTCCTCCTCCTCATATTCCTCCTCCTCCTCCTCCTCCTCCTCCTCCTCCTCCTCACCCTCCTCGTCCTCATCCTCATCCTCATCCTCATCCTCATCCTCATCCGCCTCCTCCTCTCCGCCTCCTCCTCCTCGCCCTCCTCCTCCTCCTGCTCCCTCTCCGCCTCCGCCTCCGCCTCCGCCTCCGCCTCCCTCCTCCCTCCTCCTCCTCCTCCTCCTCCTCCTCCCCGCCTCCGCCTCCGCCGCCTCCTCCTCCTCCTCCTCCTCCTCCTCCCTCCTCCTCCTCCTCCTCCTCTTCGTCCAATTCCTCTTCGTCGTCGTCGTCCTCCTCCTCCTCGTCCTCCTCGTCCTCCTCGTCCTCCTCCTCCTCCTCCTCTTCCTCCTCCTCCTCCTCCTCCGTCTCGTTCCATTTCTCTTCTATCCTCTCCTTGTTGGGGCATGACGTCTGACCCAGCCATTTATTCCACTGCGTGCTCATCTACATCCCTGATCGAAGCAGCGACCGCAAACGGAAGGGCCGCGCGCCGTCCAAAGCTACAGCTAACAACCAGGAGCCAAAATTGCAAACGGGAGAAAGAAACATAAACACAGCAAGAGAGCAGCGGGAGGTGCCGGGGCGGGCCGCGCGGTGCTCACGGAGGGGGTGCCATCGGCAGCTAGCAATCGCTGGGGGATGCACGCCAAACTGGCGGGCAATTAGCTGGCACTGTGGTGTCCCGTGATGACTGCGGCGTGGGGCACTCCCGCGGAAGATAGCGGAAGCCGCAAGCGCCTGCGCCTGTCCGAGGGGCAGTACGCGGGGGGCTGAGCGCGGCGAGGGCCACGCCTCCCTGCAAGGTGAGCAGGCTGGTGGGGTTACTTTCTTTTTACAGCCGCAGGCGGAAGCGCTGGCGGCGGCGGGTCACGGTCGGGCTGCGGCCGTGACAAATTAGCCGGGCGCGCGCGGGGGCCGCGGATCAGGCGGCGGAGCAAGCTGCTGCCCAGGGAGTCTGAAGGGAAACAGCCACCCAGGAAGCAGGGAGGACGCTGCCAAAATAGCGCGACGCACATCCCCAGTCAAGGATCGTGTCGGTCCGACGACCACAAGGCAGTGGGGATCTGTCTCCGTGCACGAGGGGTGTCAGATTGCCCAGGGTGTCTGCCGGGTACGAGCGAGACCGTAGGCAAGAGAGCTGACGTCGTCCAGCAAGGAGAAGGGACTCTGACAGCGCCAGCGAACCGTCGCAGCTTCAGAGAACGCATCCACGCGGCTGAAAAGGCACGCCTGAAGTCATTGACAACCGGAGTCGACCACAAATCAACTGCGGAAGAATGCGTCTGCACGCGAAAGATCAACGACATGATGTGACGCAGTGCAGGGGTACACCTGTTCCCGACCTCGGCGAGAGACACGACGGCCAACCGAAGGTGACAGGGCGTGTACCAGGAAGCAACTAAGTGACATAACAGAGAGCGGCTCTCCATTCACGCTGAGGGACCAGAAAGAGGCAAAGCGCTCTGAGAAAGCTGCGCTGTCGCATACCCACTGCAGCACAAGCAATCCGTAGTCGCGAAGAAGCCCAGTGAGTGGCCGCTCAACAAGGTTGAGCGTGGGAGCGACGATGGGGTGACGTCAGTGCGCACGGATCCTCGCGGCGAGCGGTGCACCACTAGCCACTGGAGTAGCACGCCTGGGCCAACCGCTGCCAGACTGCGGTAAGTCATGTGCGGAAGCACGCCTGCGACTCAGTCAGAGTCAGGCCGCAGCGGACCGGGTGGGCATTCCAGCCGGCGCGGCGGGGCGACCCACGTCGCAAGACCGCCTGAGCAACGTTAAGACCCACTGACGATGAGTCCAAGCCCAGGGTCGCTCCCAGGGAAGGCGGAGAAGCGCGGCTGAAGGCCGTAGCATCTTGGGGAAACCCAGGGAGTCAGAGCGCGGCTCTGGGTGTGACGAGGCGAAGCCATCATTGCGTCGGTCACAGAACCGCGGGCCGGGGGGGGGCCTGGCAAGGTGAAACCAGCTACAGCGGGGCCGGGGGCCACTATGACTACACGCAACACGTGCGGGCGTTGCAATGCAGACGGCATTGCTGGTACACACACTTGGGCCCAAAGGCAGGAAGTGCACGTGCCAGGGAGGGCGGCGGAATGCCGCCAAACGAGTATGGTCCGAAGAGCAGCTGAAGGCTGCTGTACCTGAGAGGGAACCCAGGGATTGAAAGCGCGACTCAGGACTAAGACGTGGCGGAGCACTTGCGTCGGTCACGAAGCCGCACGGCCGGGGGCGGGATCCGCCCGGGCCAGAAGTGAGAACAACTACAGCGGGGCCAGGGGCCAACTAAGGTCTGCACGCAGCACTCCCCCGCGCTGCACTGCAGATGGTATTGCTGGTCGACGCACTTGGGTCCTAAGGCAGGAAGTGCGTGTACCAGGGAGGGCGGCAGCACGGCTGCCACACGGGTTGAGAGAGCACAGAGAGGCAGCTGAAGGCTGCGCGAAGTGTGAAGCTCGGACGATACACCTGTCCCTCTAGGTGATGGGATGGGTGGGAGGGGAGCTCAGTCGCCCCATCGTTGCCTTTTTTCCCCACGATCGTCTGGCCTGCCGCCACCACGCCTGCCTCCTGACTGCCAACGGTCGTCGTGCCAGCCAGCGCGCCAGTCACTCTGCCAGGTGTCCCAGGCGTCCCAGGAGCTAGTCGCCCGCTCGCGCCAGCTGCTCTGCTGGTGGTTGCCCTTGCCCGCGCCGTCGGGCCAGGTGTGGCGCAGGTATTGGGCCCGCACTGTTGCCCAATCGATGCGGAAGTTGAACCTCTTGTCCACCAAGTAGGCGTTGTATCCGCAACCCTTCCAATCATCCAAAAACTTGTTGATGGTCGCGTCCGGGTGCAGCCTCGGGTCTGACTTGGGTTCCCTGGCCCCAGGGAGCCGAATGCCTTGTGTGTAGGCCGTCCACAGAGCACAGAATACTCAACCCAACTCCGTTTGGTGCCTGGTGATGCGCTTGGCGGGCAACTCTCCGCGGCGCTCCAAGTCCACGGAGCCCAGCCAGGCCTTGTACATGGGGCCTCCATTGGCGTCGGTCAGCTGGTTGAGTGTGTGTCGCTCCGCTGATCGAGAGTAGGCAAGCCTATGGCCAGGTGCCTGTGGGTTACGTAGTGGGGGGCGACGACCCTGCGCATCACCCCTCTCTCGGGCAACTTCGTCGTGATCTGGTCCCCTGGTCCCACTGGCGTTCTGGTCGGTGTTGGCTGGGCCACCCCAGGCGGCTATCGGGTCGCGGTCGGAGCTGGGTTCCATGCTGTCTGCCGTTGGGCTCTGCTGAGGCGCATTGTCGCCGGGGCCATCGTCGTCGACTTCCGTGGCCGAGCCCGTGCAGGATCCAAGAGGAGGAGACTCTTGGGGGCCTCCATAGTCGGCTGAATCCGCTTTTTCAATAGGAGGGATCTCGTCTTCGCCATCCTCGTCTTTGGCAGCGTGGTCAGGCACATTCGGGTTACCAAGACGCGTGTCGTCGTCTTTCGTACCTAAGGGGTTGTCTGCACCGGCCGCAGCAGAGGTGTTTGGTCTGTCCTCACTCATTGTCTGCACCTGCGACTCGGCAAGGGAGGCGACGGTTGCCGAGGCCAGGGCGTCGGCGCTGAGGCTGAGTAGGAAACTCGTCAGCGTGCCCATCTCGTGTCTGGCGGGGTGGAAGCCACTCGCCGGGGCGAGGGCCAAGGCGTGCCCCTCCCAAGACTCCTTGTGCTTTTCGCCGTTGGTGAGGTGGGAGACGACCCGCGCGGCGGCCGGTCGTTTGCCTTCCCAGGGCTGGTTGAGCGGGGAACAATCCTTCGAGATGCATTCGCCGTACGCCGTCCTGAGAAACTCCGTCAAACGTCCGACTGGCCAGGAGGCTTCCTCGTTTTTAGGCTCTGGGATGCTGTCATCGCGATGGCCGTGACAGAACTGTCGCCAAGCGTAGTCCAGTCCAGGGTGGAAGTCCCGGAAGTAGGTCACCAGGAGTCGCTGAACAACCACGTCTCCGCTGCCCGATCCGCTCCTGGGGTCGTCTGGGCTGAGCGTGGGGTTGTTGACGTCCCTGTAGTCCAGGAGCGGCCCCTGCGGGACTGGCAGCCCTGGCAGGAGTTCCATGAGCTGTGCAAGAGTCCCGGGGGCTTGCTCGGCCGCGGGGGCCGCTCCACCCGAGGCGCTAGACCCAGGGAGGTTTGCCGCTCCAGCCTTGGTGAAGCGATCTTGGGCCTTGGCGTCAGCGCCTATCCATGGGCGGGATCTGACAATGTCCACTGGCACCTCCGCTACTATCTGGCTGTTGAGCGTTGGGGGGACAGGGGCCTCAGCTGGGTACAGTGCCCTGTAGTCTCTATCAAGGATGTGGTCCAGGGTTGCAGGCCCGATGATCCATGCGGGGACCAGGCAACGCCGGCAGCGCCAAGTGGCGTTCCAGTTGCGCTCCCACTAGGCTATGGCTCGCCGTTCGATGGGAGGCAGCCCAGCTTGCTCGGGAACCCCTACCCCCTCCTTTGGCTTCCATGTGAAGCAGCCCAGGGGAGGTGCTCCGGTATTCCAGACGAGGAGCGGTGCCCCTGGGGGGCATGTGTCGCACCGTGCGGAGTAGACTTTGTTCTCCGCAGCTTCGAGGCCGAACCGCTCATCCCTGACCCGTAGGATGGGAATGGTGGTGTTGGCGCGCTCAGGGATCTGCATGCCCGTCGGCGTCATGATGAGGTCCGACAGCGATCTCGTGTCCGCCTGGGGGCTGCATCCAGAGCCAAGTGGGAGGTGACCCAGGGAGGGGAGGGCATCCGCCTTTTTGTCGCTTGCGGCACCGATCCTCTGCTGCTCGTGTTCCTTGACCTTCTCCGCTACTGTTGCACCGGTTGGTGCTGGGATGCCATGGTTCTCCAGGTGTCGGATCCAGCAGATCTCGCAGTGCCACCCCATGTTTGCACCGTCGAGGTAAGCCTGGGGCCGGTTCTGCGCTACCATCAGGCGTGTGTCGTCGGATATCCACGTGCCTTCTGTGGAGCGTAGCTGGTCCTTACCGCAGCTGTCGCACTTGAACCTGCCGTGCTTCTGCTCGGCTGTCAGCCTGTCGTCGGGAATGTGCGGAGGGTCCTGCTTGGTGCCTGGAGCAGGGGCGGACGGCAAGGGGGCGTTCAGGTCGGTGTTGGATAGCGCGCATCCGCCGCCGATGTAGGCGAGCCCCGCACACCGATCGTCGTCACCCAGGGAGGCGTCTGAGCCCGCGAGCGCGACGTGTAGCGCGCACACCGAGCAGCGGTGCGTACCCAGGGGGGCCAGGGAGGCCGCTGGGACGATCTTCTCAAGGACGAGCATCGGCGCCTTCAGCTGAAAGTCCTGTCGGTCCATTTCACTCCAGGTCTGCGGGCAGCCAGCTGCCCGCGCGTCAGGGTGGTGGTGCGCCACCGCTACGAGCTTGGAGATGTGGGGCAGGATTGCCTCGATGCGGCCGTGGAGATCGGCCGGGTCGTCCAGCGTGAGTCCTCAGGTGCTTGCGAAGTCGTGCCAGAACCCTCGGTGCGCTTCTTGCCATGGAACACAGAAACCCAGGATGGCTTCGATCACATCCCCAGCCTGCTCTGCGTGAGGGAAAAGCCACAAGAACACACGTGGCTCGCGGAGCATTAACATCATGACGACCAAGAGCGACCGGGTTTTGCTGGATTCCATGGGGAGGCCATCTGTGTTTTAATTCCCTTCCGGAACTGGACCCAATTTGGGTCGACGGGGGCGCCGCTGAGAATCTCCTGTAGGCCAGCCATCCCAGGGTGCTTCCTGTGTCTGCAGCAATCCTTGGTTGCTGCACTCCACGCCTGGGGAACCTGCCGAAAAAGTCCCTTGGGGGTGCACTGGCGCCGACCACAGAGTGTTACACGTCGTCCCCTGACGTGCGGCACCGGGGAGGGGGAGTCGTCGTGCACTGCGTGGTTTGCGTCCTCCCAGGGAGTGCCAAGGCCGAGTGACCACGCAATGGCTGTCCAGAGCATGTTGTAGACCAGATTGGTCGCGTCTAGTCCCAGGGACATGTCGAACAGGAAGCCCAGGTGCGACCAAGCCTTGCGGTCGAGTCTGCCACGTTGTCGCGGTGTTTGTGCCAGCGAGAACTCGTGCGGTGTAGCCCCGCCACCAGATAGATGAGCACGTGGAAGGCAGGCGTCGAGAGGATCTCGTTGAGGCCGGCCGAGATGAGCTTGCCCAGGGAGTCCCAGTCGAAGTCCTCGGCCAGCGGGGTGTTGTAGCGATCGGCGAAGCCGTTCGCCTGGGCGTCGCGGGCTTTCCTCTTGGCCGCATCGAGCTCATTTCGGCCGTCCTCTCCCTTTGCATCGCAGCTCCAGGCGACGGGGGACGGTACCCAGGTGGCGAGGTCGGGCAGTGAGTCAAAGCTCTCGTCTATGACCAGGAATCCCCTGTGGCCGGCAGGTCCGCCGCCCCCGAATCGGACCCAGAGGCGGGTCAAGCGCCCGTATTCAGAGAGCACACGCAGCTGGGACCAGGTGGCATTGGCGAACATGCGCCCGTCTCCCAACATCAGGATATTCCGCTTGCCACGTTCAGGCGTTTGGCATCGTCGACAAAGCCCCATTTGTGCTTCCCGTTGCTCCTGGTGGTCAGTACGATTACGATGGTGGGGTTACGCAAAGCGTCCAGAATAGTTCGTTTGCGCCTGACCCCTCCTCACTCATCCCTTGTCCCTCTCAGAACCTAGAACTGCGTGGGTGTCTCAAGCAGCACGGGTCAGACCACCCGGCGCGCAGCAAAACGCCTTGGACCAATCCACCACGCACTCAGCAGACCCGAGCCAAGAGTGGCGCGAATGTCTCAGGCGAGAGGGGCCGAACTACCTCAGGTCAGGGCATTTCGGAGCAGAAATCTACGAGGATGCATTCAGCGAAAAGGACTGGACCACCTCTCCCGCGGCATCCCCGAACCTAGAGTTGCGAGCGTGCAGGCGAGACATGCCAGACCACCTCAGGCCAGGTCATCGAGGAGCCCAGAGTTGCGAAAATGTCTCGGGCGGAAAGGGACGGACCACCTCTCGCGCGGCATCTCATTACCAAAAAGTGCAAACATGTCGAAGCAAAACGCGCATAACGCAAAGTTGCAGAATCTTTCAGGCGGGTCTGACGCAAACTTTCAGACCGGGGAGAGTTCCCGTATGCCTGGTGAATGAACCGATGGGCGGTGGAGGTAGGGCTCGGAATTCGTCACTGCTGCGTAGTGGGCAGTGGAGCATGGCAATGAGAGCCTCAAACGATTCTCTGAGCAGGAATGGCAGAAACGTGATTTGACCTGAAACAGCGACAGACTTTGAAGTCTCAACTGGCTCACGTCTATCAGAGAAAATATGCGGCCCTGTGCATGAAACAAGGAGCGAGCGGGAGGCGTGGGAGAAAGAAGCCGTAACTCTTGACTCTGGTCCTCCAGGTCAAAACTGAAACCATCTGACCCAGGACGTCCCACGTTCTTCGTCGAGTCACAGAAGTGGCCTCCTCTCCCTAACTCATCGGTTCGCCTCTTCCACTCCCCCTTCCTCTCCTCCCTTTCCTCCTTCCTCCTCCTCCTTCACCTTCACCTCCTCCTCCTCCTCCTCCTCCTCCTGATACCTTGTCTGCGTCATCCTCCCTCGTAGTGCTTGCACGATGGGGGGTGGGGATGGGGGCGCAGAAATGTGAGCAGGGGATACCCCCAACGAGGCCCCCGAGGTCGGGATTAGGGAGGGGAGGTCGGGCCAGGAGCAGGGAGACGGGAGCATAGGAGTGGAGGCAGGGACCTGAGGGAGAAGGGAGCACGGAGCACGGAGGAAGGTGAGGTCGAGGAGGAAAGGCGAGGAGGAAAGACACACACACAGACTCTCTCACACACACTGGGCCGCCTTCATCTCAGGCCCGTGGACAGTCCAGAGCGCCCCCATGGAACGTCGGGTGAAATATGTCTCGAGAGCCGCCAAGGGAGACATCAGACGCCAGCTGGCAGATGCACCAGACCACCGAGGGGGTAGGAGGAGGGCGTCGCCTCAGCAGAGCTGTCCCGCCTTGGGGCCTGTGGAAATGGACGCACAGCGCCGTGGCCGTGGAGCAAGCCATCGAGCGCAGAGCAATGCTCAGGCCGACGCACCGGAACGCCTGGAGGGAGGGCTGGGGAGGCATCCGACGCCAACATAGGGCGCCCCTGCAACCCATCGAGAAGGCTGCCTGCAGCGCAGCCTGCGCGGCGGATCGCTGCGCGGCGCAGCATCGCAGACCGAACGGCGCAACATCACAGACCGGCAGACCGGACGATGTGCAACAAAGCATGCCGCCCCCGCCAGGCCCTCGGGCCCGCAAGGGAGGCTCATAGAACCCGCCTTGGGCCGAATGCCGACAGTAGCGATCCAGCCTTGGACTCGAGCGGAACCCGGAGAATCCCGTCGGAGCCATTGCGAGGCTTGCTATCCTGCCTCGGACGGGGGCAAAACCTGGCGACTGGAACAGTCGGAAAACAAAACGCCGAATCACCAAACTCATCCGATCAGAATCTTCCGTCTCGGAAAACTCTTCAGGGACGACAATGAAATACGAGGAGATGATGAGGCGGAGTGGGGACGTTCTCTTTCATCCCATGCCCCACTCCCTCCCCTTCAACCATCCCCCAAACCCTCCTTCCCTCCTGCCCCCTATACCTCCTTTTCCTCCTTCTCTCCCTCATCCATCCCCTGCCCCTTCTTTTTTCCACGACTCCTGACCCACCATTCCCTCCCTCCCACCCTCCCTCCCTCCTCCCTTCAATCCCTCTCCTCCCTTTTCCTAGCCTCACCTCCTCCCGTCCTCCTTCCCTCTCCTCCTTCCCTCTCGCTCACTCGCTGGCGGCCGACATCAGCTCCACCCTGGAGTGAGGGAGGAAGAGGGGAGGGGATAGAGAAAGGAGAAGGCGAAGGGGCGGTGGACATCCTCCTCCCTCCCCTCCCTCCCCTCCTCTCCTCTCCTCTCCCCATCCCCTCCCCTGCCTCCAACTCCTCGTCCACCCTCCCTACCCTCCTCCACCCCTCCTCCATCAGACCTCCCATCGTCTCCACAACTGCGACCGGCGGAACGAGCCTGTCCACATCAGGCAGAGGTTGACGGTGTAGCCAGGGATCTTCGGGAGTGTGCAGATGAACTGCAGAGGCGGCTTTCTACAACCGCAAGCTGGGCGTAGAAACAGACAGGCGTTCCCGGACGAGTTCGACCCCTGGCCATCGAGCTCGCCCAGAGAGGTTCACAGTCGCACACATTTACAAGCAGATTGGTTCGAATCCCTCCTTCACTGCCTTCCCTCCCTCCGTGACTCCCACCCTTCCCCCATCCCTCCAATACTACCTCCAATCCCTCCAAGACTCCCGATCCTTCCTCAGTGCCCCTCCCTCCCTCCAACCCACCCGCCCTAGCTCCATTCCTGGTCTCTCCTCCCTGGCACGCGCTCGCCGACGGTAGCTCCAACATGCAATCGCGCAGGCATCACATAATGTGGGGTCAAGACAACCATGGGGGGGATCGTCCCCACCACCCACCCACCAACCCGCATGCCACAGGCCAGGAACCCATCGGTCACCTCATCGCTGGTCTGGCGAAGCCTGTCCTGTATGGGAGCCCCAGCGGCATGCCCCAGCGGCGGCATGGCCGAGATATGTGCGTACCTACAGGTGGTGATGGGCGTCATCTGGTCGAAGAAGGCGGTTAGGGTGGCCATGCTCTGTCACAGAGGCGGTGGGGAGAAAAGGTGCGTGCCCGCACCAGTGGAGCCATACGTCTGCGCCGCCCTGCTCGTCCACGTAGGCATCAAGGTCCATGGCCTTGTTATCACTGATCTTGCTGTTCCTTCTCTTGTTCCCCTCCACACCAGCTTCGTGAGAGGCTCCCGCCCATTGGACAAACAAAGCAACTCATCGATGCAACAGGGTCCGCCTCAGGCACGCCACCCCACCAACATTGCGGCCATCGGGGCTGGAACTCCGGCTCTGCGATCATGACCGCCTGCTTATGAACTGTGGAAACCAAGCACGAGTGGGTTCGCCCTTGCCGATCCCCGCTGTTCCACGACTCATCGACCACGCGATGCGGTGCCCCTGCTGCTCACCAGACTGTATTTCAACCCCGGTGCAGTCAGGAAGCCTCCCACCCCCGTCGTAGGAAAAAAGGAGGGGGGGAGGAGGGGAGGAGAGTGGAGAAAAACTAACAAGCTCCAGTCGCCCCGAACCTTCTGGAATTAGATTGGGATGAATTTCGCGCCCGTCACCGAAAACACTATGCCAAGAACGCGCTATCTCATACGCTGGTCACCACATCGAATTGCGGCTCCGAGAGGCCAGCCGCAAAAGTGAAAATACGCGGGCGTAAACCAAGCTGGCTACGTACCGACTTCCTTCGTCCCCCTCCCGCCCAACCCCTCTCCCCTCTAGCCCTCACTTCTTTCTACTTCCTCCATCCACCATCCTGCCTCCATCCATCCTTCCCGTTCCATCCCCTCCCCTTGCCCACTGTCCTCCTTCATTCCTCCTCCTCCTCCTCCTCCTCCTCCTCCTCCGGCCTCTCCTCACTTGTCGCCCAACCTCATCCTCCTTCGCAGTTTCATATATCTCCTGTATCCCGCCTCTCTCCTCTCCAAATGCTGACTCCTCCCTAGTCCTTCCACTCACTGCTGCTCCTCTTTCCTCCTCGCTCCGCGCAGGGGGGAATGATGGGGGAGGAAACAGGAGGAGGATGAGGCAGGGAAAATGAGAAGGAATGGAAAGGGAGAGTAGAACGATGGGGAATGATTGTTGTTTACCGCCGCGCTATTCTACATGACTTATCATGCTGACCTGGGCTCAGGCAGTTAAGCCCAGGTGGCCGTCGAGCACGGCACTTGAAGCTGGCACAAGCAAACGCACATGCCAGCTTGCATCCCGCAGGCAATGGCCGCGCCCCCGCGGCACGAGACCGAGAGGCCTGGCCAGCCGACAGGATCAGGAGACACTACAGAGACGCATCACACAGGTAGCTCCCGCATCAAGCCAGACATCGCTTAGTTTGGGGTGCTTGCCAGCGCAAATCGCCTGTAACCGCCATTCGCCTGGGGAGGGCGCACAGGCTGACTTTGCTATTCTTGTGGGATCTGGGCAGCTCTACGCGAAGGCTGGCGCCTGACTCCGAACGGAGTGGGCCCCTGCTGGTGTGGTGATTCTGACGCGTTGCTGTCCAGATCAGAACACCCCATTCGTCGCAGTCGTCCGTCACAATCTGCGGGCGATACCAAACTCGTCCACAACAGTGCATGGTAAAACGTTACACATTTGGCGTAGACGTCTGCGGCTCTCGTCCTGTTCTGCCAGGTCCACCTCATGAAAACAGATCATTGCGGAACACATGGAGAGAGAGAGAGAGATTAAAAAAGATAAGAAATAACGAGAGACAACCACTGCGAGAAAAACACAGAGGATTGATAAACGGAACTCATCACCTGGGGCGGACCACCACTCCGCTGCCATATCGAACTATAGGAGGGAACCTGCCAACAGTAGTTTTCGGCACGCCGAGAAGCAAGCTGAAACGATGAGAAGGACGAGGTATGAAGGAGAAGAGAGCAGGAGACAGACGCCCCTTCCGGGGTCGGCGCTGCGGTCCAAATCCAGGGGCCCAGACGGGCAGGATATACACATTGATGGGCATAACCAGTCTCCGATCGACCTTTCGATCCAGGTGGAGCTCGGGATCAATGGCCTCACCGATCCCGAACAGGTCAGGCGCCCCAGCTAGGACTCAGGGCATCCTGCGGATGCCCCCCCATCCCGCATCTGCAACTTGTCTGGTGGATCTCGTGGGCATGGCTGGCTGACACCTCCCCCGGCACATACCCGCATCATGTCCCCTCCTCCTCCGACAAAACATAGGCGGTCATACTGTGCCTTGCAGCTGTGCAGACTGCCTGCAACACTCTGACTCTAGGACTGCGCCTGCACTGCCTGCCGCTTGCGGAAGCCCCTCCTCCTCCTCCTCATCCGGGGCGCGTCCTCGCGAAACTCCTCCAGATAGAACTTCTTGTGCGGGAAGGCCTGCAAGATTGCGATCTCATCTCCTCGCAGCGGAAACCAGACGGAAGGGTTCAAGGGCAATCGATGATGAGCTCTCGGCGAAGACAGGGGGCCTGATCCCATGCCCGCCTCGGAGCTAGTCAGTCTGGCCATGACGGGTGCAATGCAAGAAAGTCCAAACCTGCGGCTTGGAGTATCGGGTTGTTGGGGCTGGATTAGAAGGTAATGGGTCGGGGGTGAGTGGCGCATTTTCAGTGGACCTGCTGAAGAACTGGTAGCAAGTCCCCATGCCAAGAGATGGCATACCCTGCGTATCAGGGACTTCCTTCTGACATGCTCCTCCCGCTCCTCCTCTTCCTCCTCCTCCTCCTCCTTCTCCTCTGTTCCTCTGGGGCGACGTTTCGGTGGAGCCGAGTTGGCATCAGCAACGCTTCAGACAATTCGAAGGCCGGCTGCTGGCTGATGACGCTGCCGTTCTGCAGAGTGTCCCACAAAGCGAAGGCCAAAGTCCCCCAGTGGCGCAACAAGTCCGTTCCCAACTACCGCTATCGCCACCGCATGAGCGCCCCTGATACGTGGCAACATCCAAACCTTACCCCCTCCAAACATCGATTATCCTGAATCGATGGGAGGCGGGGGCAAGGGTTCGGACTTCGTCACGTGTTCGACGAATTCCGAACCCTAGCCCACCGCTCATCGAGTTGCCTGACTCGGTGATCGGAGATGGCAGGATTCGGATTTCGCCGCCGAACCGAGGCCACGGCGGTGGCCTGGAGCACCGGGACGAGCCTCCCGCCCCAGCCCCTCCCAGCCCCTCCTACCCCCCTGCGTGGGGGGCCCTCTGGTCTAAAAGGGGCCACGTGCACAAGGACCCCGTGGATCCATCTCCCCAAGGGCTGCCGCCGTCCGCCCAGGGCCCTTCGCCACTGTTATAGCGGGCCTGTCGCCGCTGCAGTGCGGTGGGCGGCCTCCTCGCCCTCCTCGTTATCCACCTCCACCACCTTCTCCGTAGTTCTGCCTCACTGTCGTGAGGCATAACGATTCTGCTTCACAGTCGAGTCTTTGTGTGCACGCAGTCACTCTGCAACGTCTTCCTTGCTATTTCCCAGAAGAGCTGTCTATCGCCCACTACCCACGCGTCCTTCCGGACGCTCGGCTCAGTGGTGCTGGCGGTCCTACGTCATCGTACATCCTCCTCCACCACCACCTCCTCCTCCTCCTCCTCCTCCTCCTCCTCCACATGACGCTCCTCAGAAACATTCCTTCCTCTTCCTCCCCCTCCTCCTCCTCCTCTCCTCATCCTCCTGGGGCCTCCATCCTCCCTCCTCTTCCTCCCGCATCATCATCATCATCATCATCATCATCATCATCATCATCAGCAATATCAATATCAACAGCAACATCATCATCATCCTCAGCATCAAGCAGGGCAGCGTAGTCCCGATCATCATCTGCAATATCATCCTCGTCGTCGCCTCAGTCCTATTCATCGTCGTCATCATCGTCCTCATCCTCAGCATCATCCTCATCATCAGTATCTGCATCAGCATCAACATCATTAACATCATCATCATCATCCTCATCATCATCATCCTCAGCATCATCAACACCATCACCATCATCATCCTCATCATCATTATCATCATCATCATCAGCATCATCATCATTGTCACCACCACCACCACCATCATCGTCAGTATCATGATACTCGTCGTCCTCATCCTCATCCTCATGTTCATAATGATCATCATCATCGTCATCGACATCATCATCACCATCACCATCACCATCACCATCACCATCACCATCATCATCATCATCATCATCATCACAATAACAGTCGTCATACGCCTCCACTTTCCCCACCTCGCCCTCCTCCTTTCCCAGTAGAAGTAGGAGCCCGTCCTGACAGGTGCTCCGCCGCCTTCTGGAACGCCTGCGCGGGGCAGACGCAGTCAGAGGGTTCTCGCGAACGACCCTGGCTCACCGTCGCAAGTGAGGGGGGGGGGGGCGAGGCAGAGGGGGGAATCCCACCAGTCCTTGAGGGCGCGAGTGGTGTAGAGCGTTTCTTCTGCCAACTACATTTTTCACCGTCCGGGAGGGGCTTACCACTTTCCCTACCCCCCTCCTCTGGACCTGGGCGGGGGCATTGCGACCGATTGGAGCGTCCCTCGGCTAGAAAACACAAATCATTGATTTGACCTTGCAAGGCTAATTCGAGACCCCCCTTCTTTGATCGAGAGCCTCCGAGATGGCCCCATGATGGCCACCAAGGCTCCCAAGAGTGCCCCGTGAGGGTTCCCAAAGGCGCCAAGGAGGCCCCGACAGGCCTACGCGAGGTCCCGAAGAAGCCCCCAGGAGACCCCCCAAAGGGCTCCCCGCCCCCCTCCCCCTCCTCGTCTCCTGTACCCTCCCCCTTTTGCAGTACGACGGTTTCCACAGCCCTTTGGTGCACTGCTTGCTCTTGCATGGGCACCGTTTCTGGATGGGCCACTGTTGCCACGCGAAACGTCTAGAATAACATAACGAAAACAAGCAAAAGAGGCGGGTGGGGGAGGAAAAAGAGGATTAACAGGAAGGGGGCCTCCTTTAGTAGGCATGTTATCCGCTTCTTCGTGCTGCGCCCCCCTCTGCTCACTGTCAACACGAATGCAAGACGTACCCTGGGCACCATTGATCATGAGCGCCCGGGTGGACACAAACAAGAAGAATGCCCAGGTTCACTTGCAACGGCGCCATGAGCCCCGGGAGTTCAAAAAATTTGGTTTGTCCCGCCCCGCCCTTCCCGCGCGTCAGGACTGGGACAGAAGAGGGCGACAACATCAGATGGGAGAGGCGAGGGCGAAAGAGAAAAGGCGGAACGGGAGGCAACAAAAAGAACAGACGGATAACATAGATGGGGAAGCGAAAAAAAAGGAGAACGTACGGAGCATCGGTTGAGGGACAGTGAGGATGAGCAAGTACTGGATGGTCAACCGCATCATGAGCGCTCCGAAAGAATACGATGTATTATGTGCGGCGATATGATGAATCGTGGCAAAAGGCGGCGGGCATTACTGCGGCAATTCGAAGGAAGGAAAGGTGCAACGATAGGGATAGGAAAGGGACCCGAAGCAAGCGAGGCTGCGTTCTCTTTTCTGTTGCGCGCGCCTGTCTGCGGCGATCCGGTCGCACCGCGGGGCTGCACTGCCCTGCGCCTCGAGAAGCGTCGGCACGGCAACGCTGGAGGGATCGGCGAGGGAGGAGAGGCTGAATTAGATAAAACAGCAGTAGTAATTTATTTAGTGCCGTATCGGCCTAAACGCCGGCCGAGCCACTCACTCCTTTAGTGATCTCTTCCTGCCCCTTCAAGCCGCTGTGGCATGCGGCAACCATTGGTAGCGAAACAAGGCGCGCTGTAGATCGATAGAAACACCGGAGTCTGCAGCCTTCCGTTGCCTTGGTCCCACAGGGCGCAACCGAGGAGGAAAAGGATGAATAATCTGCGCTAGGTGCGATCTTCAAACACCAGGCTAATACCGTAACCGCCTCGGGCTGGGCCCCCAACGCAGATCGCAACATAACTCTCCTGCCTGAAGCAAGCCGTGCGCATTCATTCCCAGCGAGCTCCTTGAAGCGTACCATCAGACTATATCAGCCACCAGCTGTAGCTCTCCGACCTGATTATGATTGTCCCTCGTGATCTTGCGCGCTTTGAACGACTCATCAGCCTGTCACTGGTCCAGACTTCGCCTCGGGAAATCCCCTTCTGCGCCAGAGTCAGCTTGGAGAAGCACCGGCCGAATTTTGACTTGAATGGGCGCTGTCGGACATGGCCGTCGCCGGCGTCAGTCGCCGCTGATTCGCTTTCTTCCAACGCCACGCCCGCGGGCGCGTCGCTCGCCCGCCGCGCAAAACGTTTCAGGGACGCCTGCGCGCCGCGCCGTTTCTCCTCCGATGCCCCCCTTCATAAACTTCGGGAAATGCGGAAAGGATGGTTGCAGGAAGATTCCATGAATATCATCGTGCTCGGCGGCGCTCCCGCCCTGGGACTCGCGACCCTGAAACGCTACGATGCCCGCGCGGCCCGCGCCGGACGGGGGGCAGCCGAATCGATGTATACGGAGCTTTTCGGCGACAAGGTGTAAGTCGCTGGAGCATTCAGACTAGTCCCAAGGACGTCCCACGCAGCACCTTGCATCATGGACTCTCGAAGGAAGAATGTACCCTGTAAGCTGCGACGGCAGCGCGAAATTCGGTTCCACCTCTCAGAACACGGCGCGCTTCCGAACGATTTATATGAAGATAGTCTAAGGCTTCCCCTATTGGTGTCTACGCAGCGAAACTCAGAATCCATGGGATTTGCGGTCAGGCTAGTCGTCGAAAGCCTGTCATATATATATATATATATATATATATATATATATATATATATATATATATATATATATATATATACTCACACTAGAAACCATCGCGCGCGCTTCGCGCGCACGCTCAAGTTCTAGCTAGGGTTATCCTTCTCCTCCTCCTCCTCCTCCTCCTCCACCTCGTCCTCCTCCTGCTCCTCCTCCTGCTTCTCCTCCTCCTCCTCCTCCTCCTTCTTGTCCTCCTCCTTGTCCTCCTCCTTGTCTCCTCCTCCTTCTTGTCCTCCTCCTTTCCTCCTCTTCTCTTTCTTTCCTCCTCGTTCCTCCTCCTCCTCCTCCTCCTCCTCCTCCTCCTCCACCTCCACCCCTCCTCCTCCTGCTCCTGCTCCTGCTCCTGCTCCTGCTCCTGCTCCTCCTCCTCCTCCTCCTCCTCCTCCTCCTCCTCCTCATCCTCTCTTCTCTCAACGCACCCAGTACAGGTGCCCACTGGAACGCGCGCCGGCAACCTTTCTGGAAGCATTGTGGCAGTCTTTGGGGCCTCTCCGGGCCTTCCTTTGGAGCCTTTAGGGGCCTGTGTTGGCCCGTCGGAGGGCCCATTTCGGCCATTCTGGGTCCCTCTTGGCTCGTCGTGGGAGGCTCAGCCCGTCTTGGGGCCCTCCTGGGGCCCTCCCCGACCATGTAGGAATCCTCTGGTGGCCCCCTCGGGCTTCAAGGGGGCTCTCTTGGGCCATCTTGTAGCTCTTCTGTGCCGCTTGAAGATCTCTTCAACCAATCTTGGAACCCTCTTTGGGGCCTTTGGGGCCGTCTGGCGCCCATTTTGGTGACCACTTAGGCCGTCCAGACCGCTGGTAAAACTGAAAAGCGAAGCTCCCAGAAATTCACGCACTTCCGTCGGAAATGCTTGATGTTTGCCTTTGGAGGGCCTTCTCAGCGGCCTCTTGGACAGTCGTGGGGGGGGTCCTTTTGGGCCTTTTGTGGCCCGTCTGGGGGCCCACTTTGGCTGTCCCAAGCCCCTCTTGGCATGTCATGGGTAGCTGAGCCTTCTTGGGGGCCTCATGGAGCCTTCTCCGACCATGTAGGGATCCTCAGGTGGCTCCATCGGGCCCCCTGTGGACTCTCTCGGGCTGTTTTGGACCTCTTCTGTGCCGCTCGACGCTCTCTCCAGGCCGTCTTGGAACCCTCATTGGGGCCCCTGGGGCCGTCTGGGGCGCATTTTGGTAACCTCTTAGGTCGTCGCGACCGCTGGTAGAACTGAAAAGCGAAGCTCCCAGAAATCCGCCGACCCCAGAGGCGTGTGAGGAAAAGAGACAAGCTTTGCCCAACATTCCCCAACATGGACCCATACTTTTCTCCGTGCCCTGCCCACACGACAAGTGCTGTCTCCGCCACCTCGCTACCTCGCCCCCCTCCTGGGCGAGGGCCAACCGACCGACATCCCCACCCTCTGGAGCCTCTAGTTTTGGGACCCCCCACCCCACTAGATTTCTCGCCCAAAACCGACCGATACCCCCCACCGCGCCCCCCACAACGCCCCGGCATTCCCACCCCATGGAGCCTCTGTTCTTGGGACCCCCCACCCCACCATTTCTCGCCCAAAACCGACCGATACCCCCCACCGCGCCCCCCACCACGCCCCGGCACTCCTGCCCCATGGAGCCTCTGTTCTTGGGCCTCTGACCGATACCCCCCACCGCGCCCCCCACCACGCCCCGGCACTCCCACCCCATGGAGCCTCTGTTCTTGGGACCCCCCACCCCACCATTTCTCGCCCAAAACCGACCGATACCCCCCACCGCCCCCACCACGCCCCGGCACTCCCACCCCATGGAGCCTCTGTTCTTGGGACCTCCCACCCCACCATTTCTCGCCCAAAACCGACCGATACCCTTCACCGCGCCCCCCACCACGCCCCGGCACTCCCACCCCATGGAGTCTCTGTTCTTCGGACCCCCCACCCCACCATTTCTCGCTCAAAACCGACCGATACCCCCACCGCGCCCCCCACCACGCCCCGGCACTCCCACCCCATGGAGCCTCTGTTCTTGGGACCCCCCACCCCACCAAAAACCGACCGATACCCCCCACCGCGCCCCCCACCACGCCCCGGCACTCCCACCCCATGGAGCCTCTGTTCTGGGGACCCCCCACCCCACCATTTCTCGCCCAAAACCGACCGATACCCCCCACCGCGCCCCCTACCACGTGCCGGCACTCCCACCCCATGGAACCTCTGTTCTTGGGACCCCTCACCCCACCATTTCTCGCCCAAAACCGACCGATACCCCCCACCGGTCCCCCCACCACGCCCCGGCACTCCCACCCCATGGAGCCTCTGTTTTTGGGACCCCCCACCCCACCATTTCTCGCTCAAAACCGACCGATACCCCCGATACCCCGCACCGGGCGCCCCACCACGCCCCGGCACTCCCACCCCATGGAGCCTCTGTTCTTGGGACCCCCCACCCCACCATTTCTCGCCCTAAACCGACCGATACCCCCCACCGCGCCCCCCACCACGCTCCGGCACTCCCACCCCATGAAGCCTCTGTTCTTGGGACCCCCCACCCCACCATTTCTCGCCCAAAACCGACCGACACCCCCCACCGCGCCTCCCACCACGCCCCGGCACTCCCACCCCATGGAGCCTCTGTTCTTGGGACCCCTGTTCTTGGGACCCCCCACCCCACCATTTCTCGCCCAAAACCGACCGACACCCCCCACCGCGCCTCCCACCACGCCCCGGCACTCCCACCCCATGGAGCCTCTGTTCTTGGGACCCCCGACCCCCACAATTTCTCGCCCAAAAC
>CAUYUJ010019033.1:185349-189088 GCA_963575745.1 Prorocentrum cordatum | reverse complement strand
TCAATTCCATTGCGCGCGCAATCATCACACCCACCTCCTTGCAATTCGGTTTGCGAAACCCATGCGGCCGCGTTTGCGATGACTACTTGGCGCTGGCGCCTCGCTGTAGCCGCACAAGCGCGCATGTTCGCGCACAGAGCGGCCAGCCAGTCTGGCGCGACCGGCAACCGACGCGGCCGCGGTGGCGCTGACCGTTGGGAACTTCCCAGCGCGTCTCGCATGCCGCATTGACGCGCGGGCACTTCACTGCGAGTCTGTAGTTCGGGCGGGCGCGGTATCATGGCGAAGTCGACAACGGCAGACAGGATGATGATGATAGTACTGATGCGGATGACGAAGATGACGACCACGACGGTAAGGCCAATTACGGCGCCGATGCTGATCACGCCGGTGGCGATGATGGGGTCCACGTGGCGGTGATGGAGGTACCGTAAGGATTTTTACATGCGCGCGGCCAACTCGCGAGAGTGGCCCGCATGATGTGATTTGACAGGGCTCGCCCCCCCCCCCCCACCCCCAGTCAGCAACCGCGCAAAGGGTCGAATGATTTCGACATGCGCACGCGAGAGGCCCGCGTGGTTGCCTGTGATGAAAAACTTGAATGTTCGCCAGCGTGGGCCCCAAACTGCTGTGCTTCTAGCAGCATGCGTGCTTCTAGCTGCACACGTTGTACAACCGAGGTTGTGCCGTTCATGTTGTGCAGTCTAAGTGGTGCAATGTATGTGGTGCAAGGTTTGTTGTGATTCTAGGTGGTCCTGTATATATATATATATATATTGTGCAATCCACGTGGTGCAACTTGTGCGGTACAATCCAATTCTGTTCGGAATGAGTTGTGAACTCCACTGCTTGCGCAATCGTCACGCCCACCCACCCGCAACTTGGTTTGCAAATCGCGCGAGGCTGCAATTTTCCGCCGGTCAGTTCCCGATGCGTTTCGCAGGCCGCTCTGACGCGCTGCCAGTCGGTGATCTGGGCGGGCGTGGCATCATGGCGATGCCTGCAAACGCAGACGCGACGATGACTGCAGCGACGCTAGGGACGACGACGACGACGACAATTACGACGGCAGGGCCACTGACGGCGCCGATGCGGATCACACCGATGACGATGGTGATGAAAGGTTGCGAGGGATTTCGACATGGGCGCGCGGCCGACGGGCGCGAGTGGCCCACACGGTATTATTTTCAGGAAGGGGAAAAACACACAGACACATTAATCATCGATTCTCCGGAAGATATGGGAACATATGGTAGGGGGGGGGGGAAGACAGAACCCCAGGAAATATTGGAAAATATAAGGGAATCCTGTTATTTGTGTGTATTTATTTGTGTGTCCCAGGGCCCCTTTTATATTTGAGGGAGATCGCGCCCCCCCCCCTTCAGCACGCGCGCAAAAGGTGTTCCCATGATTTCGAGACTCGCGCGCGGGAGGCCCTCCCGGTCCTCGCTATGAGCGGGGCTGTCCAGGCAGTGTTGGTTGGCCATCACTGGTGTCATTACCAACAGGCCGTCACCACCACGATTTAGGTCCAGCGAGAAAACGACAAAAACACATACCCGACAAGCTCTCTTTTTGAGGTTGGGCGTCCTGGGTTTCTGCGAGTCAAGGAGCGTGCCATCCGGGCTTCGTGGTGCGCCTGCTCGAGAATCGACAGGACGTGTCATCGTTTCGTTTGAACCCTCCGTGTAGGTAGATGTCATGAGTTGTTTTTGTTATCTCTTCCTTTGCACCCGACCCCAGGCTGTTGCAAGACCAGGTGGCGCTCCTGCAGCAGAACCTTCCTTCGGCGGAGGAGGCGAGCCTCCTCTGGTGTGGCACAGTCCTGGAGCATCGTAGACACGATGGATGCTATTCTCATGGTGGTGCAGGGCGCCCACACTGCACGCGGCATTCCAGCCAGGGCCTCGCCTTTGGCGCATCTTCTCCCTTGGCGGAAGCTGGCGGAAGGCTGGCGGAAGGCTGCGAAAGTGTAAAACGGCGGCGGCTCCGCGTGCGGAAGCTGGCGGAAGGCCTAGTTGAAGGCGGCGGAAGGAAGAGCGGGACGTCCACATTTGTTGGTCTCGGGGCTGCCAGGTTTGACATTGTTGAGGCACGCAGTGATGCAAGCGTGATGGCACCAATGCAGCCGATGAGATGGGTGATTTTGCCAGCAAAATTGCTGTCCGGAGTTTGAGTTGTTCTTGTTCGGAGCCTGCATGCACACGCACCAGGCAGCCTCCGCAAGGTTAGTCTGCCGTTTGTCTCCCGAGAGTTGGCCTAGTCTGGCTCGGGGGGGAGAAATGGCTGAACCGCCACATGCTCCAGAACGCTCTGAAACGGCCGTGTCGCCCGATACATCCTCCAGATACGCCATCTTTCAGAGATTCACGATTTCTCTCATCAAATGTTATCATTATTCTTCCTTGGTCCCGGTGACGGGGGGAGAGAGAGAGAGAGAGAGAGAGAGAGAGAGAGAAACAAAGAGAGAGAGAGAGAGAGAGAGATAGGGAGAGAGCGTGGGGGCTCAGGACTGGGAACGTGGCGAACGTCTCCGCCAGACCAGCCCAGCTATGGCCTCCGTTTTGCTCGCAGGGAGGCACCTGCTGCCGAGCTCGCTGACTGGATCCCCCCCAAGCGCGTGTTCTTCTCTTGCCTGCCCTCCGCCACGGCGGCATCGGGCGCTCCGCGCGCCAGCGAGGGGGGTCCAGCGCAGATCCAAGACATCCGCGCGAGGCCCCGAAAGTTTATGCACACTGTTATTTCTTCTGCCAATTTGCTGCTTGCGCTCCTCCGCCACAGCATGCTCCTTGTATCCCCCCTGTGAGAGCGACGCGCACGGGAGCACCGCAGCTTTGTCTCTCCTTAGTGCGCTTTTCTAGTTCACCAGTCTTTGCGCATGCTGCATAAGAACATCATCAGTAACACGCGCACTTATAACACGCCCCTACGACGATCATCTCGAAGCGCATGCCGCTGCTGGAGAGTTTCTCCGAAGGGCTTTGGCGACCCGTCCTCCTCCTCTCTCCTCCTCCTCCTCCTCCCTCCTCCTCCTCCTCCTCCTCCTCCTCCTCCTCCCCCCTCCTCCTCCTCCTCCTCCTCCTCCTCCTCCTCCTCCTCCTCCTCCTCCTCCTCCTCCTCCTCCTCCTCCTCCTCCTCCCCTTCCTCGCCCTCTCCCCCTCGGGTCGCCTACGGCTCCGGGGGAAGCCGTCCAAGCGCTGCCCGAAAGGCGGAATGAGCTCACCTCTCGCCGCGGCGCGGCCGCCTGGCGAGAGCGGCGGTCATCCTGGGCTGTTTTTCCGAGAGGCACCGCCTCTGAGCGACGCAGAGGGCACGCGCGCGCGACTTCGCAGGGTCAGCATCGAAGCACGTGATCGCTGCGACGGGAGGCTCATCATTCCTCTTTCTGCAGGCTGCCTGGAGAGGTGGGCGCGCTGTCGAGGGTCGAGGAACTGTCTTTCCTCTAGTCGATATGTATTTTTCCAGAGCCTCTGCTCCCTCCGCCGCTGGAAGCGGTGCGGAGGCCGTGCCATCTTCCCCCGCCGCCTCCGGCAGTGCGGGGCACCAGAGAGACAGAACGCAAGTGGTCGCGAGGTTCTCGCCCATCCTGTGCGCGCGGGATAAACTAGTCCTTATTTTCCTCTTCCGATTCGTGCGGAGGCCAAGAAGCTGCGGGAGGCGGAGCGGCTGTACACTCTCGACGAGTGCCCCCGCTGGGCGGAGCGCGGGACGTTGACGACACTTCCTCCTCGCTCTCTCT
>CAUYUJ010019033.1:142849-180349 GCA_963575745.1 Prorocentrum cordatum | reverse complement strand
TACTACGACAACGGCTACTACTACTACTACTACTACTACTACTACTACTACTACTACTACTACTACTACGACTACTACTACTACGACTACTACGACTACTACGACAACGACTACTACTCTTACGCTTTTCACGACTACTCCCACAATTACTACTACTCCTACTACTACGACTACTACTAATACGACGACGACGACGACGACTACTACGACTACGTCCGCTACTACTACTACTACTACTACTACTACTACTACCACTACTACTACCACTACCACTACTACTACTACTTACTACTACTACCTACTACTACTACTAATACTACCACTACCACTACACTAACACTACTACTATTACTACTACTACTACTACTAACTACTACTACGACTACTACTACTACTACTACTACGACTACTACTACTACTACGACTACTACGACTACTACGACTACTACGACTACGACGACTACTACTACTACTACTACTACTACTACTACTACTACTACTACTACTACTACTACTACTACTACTACTACTACTATCACTACTACTATCACTACTACTACTACTACTACTACTACTACTACTACTACTACTACTACTACTACTAGTACTAGTACTAGTACTAGTACTAGTACTACTACTACTACTACTACCGAAGGGGAAGGTGTTGGCAGCTCTTTTCCAGCGGGAGGTCTGCGGAAGGCCACGGAGGTAAAAGCGGCGGCTGCTCCGCTGGCGAAAGCCGTTGGGCAAATCGGCGGAGGTAAACTTTGCGTCCCGAAGAGGTGAGAACATGTTTGGATTCTGGGTTTCAGGAATTTGGCCACATGCAGCAGGCGCTCATGGACTCGGTCTCCCTCCAGGTGCGCGCGGCGATCACTGGCGGGGTCGAGTACCCTTGGTGGGTGCGGCTACGACATGGCGCTGGCGCAAGCACCTTCTGGTGCGTGCTCAACGCGGCACATTGGCAGTGGCGGACGGGGCGCGGCGCATGGTGTGGCGCCGTCGCTGGTGCGCACGGTTGGCCAGATAATCTTTCCAGCCCACGCAGAGACGCACGGTTACCGCTCTGGCCAACGGTGTGTTTGCGAGGCGCGGGTACTTGGACCCAGCAGGATCGTGCACGCAGAGGGCTGCAAGATCGGTGGAAGGCGTGGATTTTGGCTACAGAGATACGCAACATCCTGTGGCGTTTCATGAAGCCATGCATCGGTCCGCGTGGACTTCGGGATCAGAGGCTGGACAACTTACTGGCACATGCTCAAGTGGCTGCGACTGGCGACGACGAGCCCGCCAACGTGTTGGATGTCGTCTTTTACAAATCACGACGGCAGTCTCGCCGCCATCGCGACGTCGGGGCTCGCGCGGACCTTTCACGGCTCAGCGCGGTGTCCAGCCAGCACGGCGCGGCGGCAGCGGAGGAGGAGGCCTGGAGCGGGCCAAGCGACGGCGCTGTGCCAGCGCCGACGTGTCCCCATGCGTCCTCGCGCCTGGGGGACGCCCGGGGGGGGGAGGGCGCGAGCGACGGTCCGCATGGTGGTGGCCATGGCCGGCGGCCAGGCGCGAGTGTGTGCTCTCTGCCGCCGTCCTGTGGCCGGGCGCGAGCCTCGCGCCGCGCTGTTCTGTAGCTTCTGCGAGCAGCCCGCGCTTGCGGCCGGCCCGGGGGCAGGTCCCATGGTCGGCGGCGGGTGGGCCCTCGATGCTCCTCTTTGCTTGTTCGCGTCCGTAGCTAGCTTGCGTCATTTTCCTCATCCCCCCCTCCTCCTCCTCCTCCTCCTCCTCCTCCTCCTCCTTCTCCTCCCCCTCCTCCTTCTCCTTCTCCTCTTCCTCTTTCCTGATTTCTGATGGCATGAGAGTGCTCCGCACGCTGCCGCTTCCCCTGGGGCTGGCCGTCCAGCCAGCCCTGGTGGAGTATTACAACACAAAATGTGGACGATTAGTTAGGTCACAGTAGACAAACAGGGAGGAGGAGGGATGAAAGGAGATGGCATCATACACATCATCAAGTCATAACCACAAGAGAATGGACGGACAAGGAGAGGGGTAGGACGTGGCAGGCGTGTGTGTGTGGCAGCGTGGCCTCTTCCTCCTCCTCCCCCTCCCTCCACTCCTCCTCCTCCTCCTCCTCTCCTCTCCTCCCCTCCTCCTCCTCCTCCTCCTCCTCCTCCCCCTCCCCCTCCCCCTCCTCCCTCCTCCCTCCTCCCCCTCCTCCCCCTACTCCCCCTCCTTCCGTAGCCATGTTGGCTCAAGTGGGATGCCTCCCCACTCGGGCCAACATGAGGCCCATAGCCATCTGCTTCGAGGCCGCCCGTGCCTGGCGCTCTCGGACGCCCTGTCCGACCCGCCTCCGCCGCCTCCCTGGAAGTGATGCGATGGCCCCTCTTCGGCATGTCCTCCTCCTCCCCGTGATAGCAAAGCCTCCTCGAAGGACTCCTCCTCCTCCTCCTCCTCCTCCTCCTCCTCCTCCTCCTCCTCCTCACCCCTCCTCCCTCCCCCCCCTCCCTCCCTCCCTCCCTCCCTCCCTCCCTCCCTCCCTCCTCCCTCCTCCCTCCTCCCTCCTCCCTCCTCTTCCTGAGCATGCTCAGCAGCGGCGGCGTCACCATGCCCCACGCGCGGTCTCCGACCGCACTTCCTATTCGGCAACGCCGCGCCCTCCAGCGCGCCACTCCTCCCCGTCGGGCTGGAGGGCGGCTTCGCCTTCCGCTGGTCTCTCTTCCTCGTTCGGCATGGCGAGCGAAGGGCCCTGCCCATCACTCCGCTGCAGCTCTTTCCCCCGGCCCGGGGCGTGCGCAGGAGCGACACGCTGACCAAGGCAGCGCGCTACATCCAGGGACTCCGCGGACACCACGGACGACACGCGCCTCGAGGTGCTCAGGCTCTCCTGCACGCTCCTGTCGCTGCCGTCGCTCCTGGAGCACGTCATGGCGATTACGCTTCTCTGCACGTGCCTGCTGCTGACGGCGCTGGTGGCGAGCACTGGCTCCAACCAGTTTTCCTGCATGACCCCGCACCAGCTGCTGCCGCCGCTGGTGGCGCACAGTTGCTTCAACCAGCCCCTCTGCATGACCACGCTCCTGCCGCTGCCGCCGTTGGTGGCGAACTTCTGCACGCCCTTGCTCCTCAGGCGCTCATCTGCATAGCCCTGCTGCCGCCGCCTCGGGTGGCGTCCACCTGCTCCAACATGCACGTCTGCTGCCCCCCGCTCCTGAAGTGCCTCATGGCGATGGTGTTCTCCTGCGCTTATCCGCTGATGCCGCCGCTTGTGGCCATCACGTGGACCAGCCAGTTCCTCTGCACGGCCCCGCTCCTGGAGAGCTTCATGGCGATGATGTTCCTGTGCGCGTTCCTGCTGCCGCCGCTGGTGGCGAATATCTGCTTCAACCAGACCTTCTTCACGACCACGCTCCTGCCGCTGCCGCCGCTGGTGGCGGACATTTGCACGTCCCCGCCCTTGAAGACCTTCATGGTGGAGACGACACACCTGGCGGTGTGGCTGCGGTTCTCCATGCCGCTGTCGAGCTGCACCAGGACGTTGCGACATGGCGTGGCTCGTCCGAGGTCTTCGAGTTCCACTGCCTCAAGGTCCTGGAAGTTGCTCCGCGGATTGCGACGAGAGTCGCGTGCAAGTGTTGTCCTGATTGCTGCCATGGCGATGACGGCTGGTTTTCCCACCTGGATTAGATTTCCGAGACCGCTGTCGCCGTGGAACACGTGCGTCTTCTGACTATGTACGGGCAATGGTTACGCGAAGCCGCTGGCGACATCTCTCTGGCGTGAGCGTGCTGCTGGTCGCAGTGCTCCTGAGATGTTTGAGCTGCCTCGAGGCGTCGTTGCCACTGCATCTGGCGACCTTTGGCTTCGGGGCAGAGCTACACCCCGAACGTGCTGAGCATCTCGATCATCCTGAACGTGTTCGGCCATCCAGTTGTAGTCGTGCATGGTGCCGAACCTACTCAACAGCACGGTCTACCTGCTACCACATGCTCCCCAGTATGATATGCATACTGATGGTGATCTATACCATGACCATCAGCCTGATGTACGCCATGCTCTACAGCAGGACCTACAGCAGGATCGACAGCCAGGTGGTGATGATCGACAGCGGCGTGGTCTAAGGGATGCTTGTCAGCATGGTCTACAGCTCCAAAGTGGTGACGGACACATGTGGTTCTACGCGAGCAAGGGCCTCGTTCGTTGCATCCCACTGCATTGGGCACCTGCATCGCCTGGCGTCGCCAAGCTGGGGGGGGGAGTCGAGGCCGCTGCTCTTCTACGCGCTCATCCGAAGGCGGACAGTAAGGACGACAGGGAGAACATAAAGAAATTACATGCGAACACACACACATACATATATATATATATATATATATATAGATATATAGATATCGAGGCCCGGGACAAGGTGGACGAGGATAACAAGGACAGGGACAAGGAGGAGGACGAGGACGAGGCCGCCTCTCCTCAACATGCCCCCCCTGAGGGCGGACAAGACGGAGAAGGAGGAGAAACGGGCAGCTACCTTCAAAACTATTAGGAATAATCACAGCACAGCCAAGGAGAAACAGCGGAACAATGAGAATGACGGCAAGGGCGCGCACGATGGCAGCAACGGAGAAGGCAAAGGACAGGTTGCAACTGGCGCGACGGCGCAATGGGCGCGCAGGTTGCTCGTCTCTGTGCGCCCGCCCTGGCATTGTGGAAGGTTTCGGCCAGCCGCCAAAATGAAGATCAAGAGATTATGAAACAGGAGACCGCGTTTTGTCGTAATGCGCTGCAAACTCTGGACGATATTCGAAGTGCACGCCCTGACTCGCTCGCCGACAATGACGGCTTTCTGTGCGTCCCCCCTCACCGCGGCGGAATGATCGACCTCGGCGTAGGCTACGCCGAGTCCGCTTTCGAAGGCGGCTTCCATTTCGACGTCTCGGACCCCCGTAGCGGCCGCCCGCAACGGTATCTTGCAGGACTACAATGTCTCGCTTGGCCTCCCGCAAAACGTGCCCCACAGCCTGCTAAGAGCGCCCTCCCCGCACCGCCTAGGCGCACGTCCAGAAAGGAGGGGTCGCTATCGGGTCGCTCGCTCGCTTCTTCTTCTCCTCCTCCTCCTCTTTCTCATCCTCCTTCTCCTCCTCCTCCTCCTCTTCCCCCTCCCTTAGATGCCGTCGACAATCGAGACCAGAGAACCGACCATGAAGGAAGTGTAACGAACATACCTTCACCAGACTCTTGCCCCACTGCTCGTACAGGTCAGGGAGGGAGCAACGGACGCTGAAATGTGGCGTTTAGCAGCATGCTATTTCCTCTTCTCCCCGCAACGATTATGAAGACTGCTTGCGTACTGCAGTCTTCTGGCCGCCAGGGCGAATAAGATATTAGAGGAGATCAGTCTGGAGCTGCGGGGATGGGACGTGACAGTACGCACAGGTACGCACAAATGGGCTGGCTGTAGTTTCTGGCTGTTTGGCTGTAGTTCCTTGCCCCTGCTGCTGCACCGCTGATCGTGTTAAAACTATCGGTGGTCCTCCTTCTTTTGTTCCCCCTTTCTTCCTGCCCCGCTCTTTGCCTCCGGCGAGTGCGCGCGCACCTACGGGGGCTGGTTGGCTCACGCACCCAGTCGCGCATCCGTCTCCATCTTCCGTGGTGTTTCCTGATCCCTCCTTGCTTCCCTCCTTCCTCTTCATTCCTCATGCGCCATCGCCAAGGCCTGCTCCTGCGGAGTCCATGCAATGCTCTGGCCTGGGCACACAGTGGCGGACGTGGCCTGCGTGGCGCGTCGGGTCTCGCTGGCGCCACCCGCCTCTGCCCGGCGCGGAACCTTCGGGCTGGCTTCAACAGGAGTCGGGTTCGGGGGGGGGGAGCAGTAGATTGAGCTGGACTGAACTGCTCGGGGCTGCCCCCGGGTAGCCGGCGAACCCGCCATGGCCGCGGCCGGAGGATCGGAGCCACAGGAGGAGCAGCCGGAACATGAGGAGCAGGCGCAGGGGTTGGAGCACGAGGAGCACGAGCGGGAGCAGGGGAGGGCGCAGCAGGAGCAGGAGGAGGACCTTCATGAGCAGGGGGAAGAAGACATTCCCCACTCGTCGCGCTACGCCGCCAGCGGTGGAGGTCCAGCGCCTGGGACCACGCGGAGGAGTTCGTGCTGGCCTTGATGGCGGTGCCCCAGATCGAGTTGCGTTTGCAGGTCGACGCCGGAGGGTTTGGGTTGCAGCGCGGTGCCACGAGAGGGAAGGAAGAGGAGGCGGAGGCGGCGGCGGAGGAGGAGGAACGCTCAGGAAGAGTAGGGAGGATGAGGAGGATGAGGAGCGTTCGGGATGAGGAGCGTTCAGAATGAGGAAGAAGACCGAGTGAAAAAACGCAGGGCGAGGAGTCTAAGGAGGAGGGAGAGGGATACAACGCAGTGCGTGCGCAATGGAGTGAGCTGGTCCAAATCTGTACAAAGCAACGGAAACTAATCCAATATTTGCAGAGCAGTACAAGCCAGTGCAAAACAGTGCACAGCAGTGAAAATCACCTCGAGGCAACGCAAAGCAATGCAGACACACTGCGACGCAAAGCAGCGCAAGACAACGAAAAGAGGCGCGGCGCAGAGCAGCACAAATCAATGTGATGCGAAGCGGCGGGGGGGGGCCGAGTAATTCCAGGACCAGGGGGTAACATTGTGGCAGCGCGTCAGAGTGACCCTTCGCCGGCGTGTCTTTGGGCGCGGGCCCACGGGGGCTCCCCTTCGCTGATGGCGATGCGACAGCAGCGGCCTGCGCGCTCGGCTTTGGGTTTGGCCACCCCGCGGCCAGCCCGAAGCCGCGCACCACGGGTCACTCAACAGGGCCCCCCCTGCGTGTAGCCGCTGGCCTTCCTGCCACAGGGGGCGGCAGGTATGGGGCCCTGGGCAGAGCCTCGTTCCCCAAACAAGGCTTGCACTCAGAGTTTCACATCTGGTCTCTAGGAAATTGAGCTCGTTTGTCGGGTCCGCTGCCTTGTTGCCGCCGTCGCCGCCCCGCCGCCGCCTCGTCCCCGCGCGTCGCCCGGGCTCGGTTATCAGATCCGCCGCCTTGGTGCCGCCGTCGCCGCCCCGTCGCCGCCTCGTCGCCGCCCTATCCAGCTGCCAGCGGCAAGGTCCCCCACCGTGCCAGCCCAGTTCTCTGTGTGGCGGCGCTCCGAGCACTGCCCAGAAGGCCGTATCATGTGGCACCTCTCGCCTCAATCGTTAGGTGGGCTCTCACGGGGCCTACCGGGGCCGTCTTGGGGCGGCCTGGCCCGTCCTCCCCGCACCCCGATGTTGTGCTTTCTCGCAGCGTGGGCCCAGGAGCCTAGCTGTGTGCTCCCGAGCGGGGCTGCTCTGGGGCGCCCTCGCTGTTTTCCTCTCGTTGGTGATCGCTTCTGGTATCCATTGCTATGAAGATCGGCGCGGGCTCGCGCTCCCCCGCCCCCTGGAATAGATCTCGGCGGTTTGGGGCGCCTGTTTCGAGCAGGTGGGGCCTCCCCCATAGGACGCACTGCTGCAAACAGTCGCACTAAGCAGAGGTCCGGAGCCAGAACCCCCCCGCCCCCCCTCCCCTTTCGCCCAACGCCGACACGCCGACGAAGAACACGCTCGCTTGTCGTTCGCCCCTCCCCCTGGGCCTCCCCCTCTTGAGCCTCCCTGGGCCTCCTCCCTTCTGGGCCGCTGGGCCGCGGAGCCCGCCCTCGGCTCGGCCTGGCCTCCTGGGCCAGGCCGCGGTGCCCGCCCCTGGCCCCCCGGGGGCCCCAGCCCCGCCGTCCGCCTGGAGGGCGACGAGCGTGCGTGAGCGACGGTTGTCGCGTGCGCTCCTCCTCCCTCCCTCACTCCCTCCCTCCCTCCCTCCACCTCCTCCTCCTCCTCCACCTCCTCCTCCTCCTCCTGCTCCTCCTTCTCCTCCTCCTCCTCCTTCTCCTCCTCCTCCTCCTCGCACGTAAGCTTTTATGCTCGTTGTCGTTCGTCCTCCCCCCCCCCTCGGCCCCCCTGGCCCCGTCCGCTCTGGGCCGCTGGGCTGCAGAGCCCGCCGATGGCTGGGCCGCATCCCTGCTGGGCATCCCTTCTGGGCCGCGGAGCCGCCACTGGGCCACCGAACACTTTTATTTTCGCAGTTTTTCGTCCCCCCCCCTGGAGCTCCCCGGTCCCCACCACTGGCCCCCCCTGGGCCCCGCCTCGCCCCAGAGCCGCGTAACCCTTGATTCTCGTGCACAGCTGCGTTCTAGAGCTCGGAGCCCTGCATGTTCGTTGGCTTTCGTTCGCTCGCGCGTCGCACTCCCCCCAACCCCCGCCCGGGGCCCCCCGTCCCTTGCCCCCATCACGATGGCCCTAGGATGGCTCCATGCTGGTGCGCGAAAAACCGCTCGGCAGCGTCAATCCCCGGTTCCCCCCGCAGTCTCTTGGCCTGCTGCCCCTACCAGCCCTTCCTTCTGATGTGGTCAACGGTGGCGAGTCAGAGCGATGCTCGGGGTCGGTGGGGCTCGTCCTGCAGCCCGGGGTGCATGGGCAGGCTCCCAACTCGCTCCACGCTTGTAGCGCTGCGGGCCGATCCCTCTTGTGGCCCATGGATGGGGGAGGTTGCCATGTTGGAGGCAGCCTTGGGCTCTCTTGGGCCACCCTGGACCCTCTGGCACCCCCCCGCCTCCCCCCACCCCCGGCCAGAGGCAGGAGAGGGGGCAGGGGGAGGTGCAAACCCTTCCTCGAAGCCGAAGAAGGGGGTCGGAAGAGGAAACGCTTCAGACCAGCCCCGCCCCACAGGGCTGGTGGGACCCGACAGCTCGGCTCAGCTCTCATGTAGTTAGACCCTCTCTGACACCAGAGCGTGCTGCCAATTCCCGCTGCACTTGGCGGCCTGCCCAGTTTGGCTCAATCTCCGCGGCAGCCCCCCTGTACATGGGACTGGTAGAGAATGAGGCTCCGATCCGACTCCCAACCGGCTAGCGATGGCCATTGCGCGTTGCGCGCCGCCGCTGGCGCTGGAGGGACATCGGAGGGCGCTCGCTATACACCTGCACCGATCTTCGCTTGGCCGATCCTGGGCCCAGGAGCAGAGCATTCGCCTCCCCGTGAACCGACAAAATACATCCGCTTACATTCTCGGAGGTCCGCGCAGATGCGTTGGATCTTCGCTGGGAACCCCCTGGCGGCGCCACCCCTGGCTCGCTTCGCGCGCCAGGGAGAGGGGTCCAGCGCCAGTCCAAGTGGACAAAGCCTGTGGCGTGAATCTCCGAGAGGGAGGGGGAGCAGGGAGGGAGGGATGGAGGGAGGGAGGAAAGGAGGAGGAGGAGGTGGAGGAGGAGGAGGAGGAGGAGGAGGTGGAGGAGGAGGATGAGGAGGAGGAGGAGGAGGAGGAGGAGGAGGAGGAGGAGCGATCAGGAGCGACGAGGAGGTTCACGCCACAGGCTTTGTCGTCGCACCCCCGCAAGTTCTTGTCTGTGCAGATTGGGGTTGTTCGCACCTCAGGCCAGGCCAGGAGGGCGTGCGCACCGATCCTGGGCCCAGGAGGCCCAGGGTGACGACGACGACGACGATGGCGACGACGACGACGACGACCACGACGACGACGGCGGCGGCGGCGGCGGCGACGACGAAGGTGACGACGACGACGACGACGACGACGACGACGACGACGACGACGACGACGACGACGACGACGACGACGACGACGACGACGGCGGCGGCGGCGGTGGCGGCGGCGGTGGCGGCGGCGGCGGCGACGACGACGACGACGACGACGACGACGACGACGACGACGACGACCCCCTCCGAAGCTCGAGGGACGGCTCTGGCCAGACCTCCGCAGCGGCTCTCTGGCCGTGGCAGCGAGGTGCCTCCCGTGGGGGGGGGGCCGGCGAGGCGAGCGCCACGCCCGGGGGAAGAGAGAGCCCACGTCGACCCTCGGCCCCCCGCGGGGCCCCCTGGGCCCCCGCGGGGCCCCCGCGGGGCCCCCGCGGGGCCCGCGGGGCGCCAGCGAGGCGCGAGCCGCGCCCCAGGAGAGCCCACGTCGCCCCGGGGGGCCCTCGGCCCCGCGGACCCTCGGCCCCCGCGGGGCCAGCGAGGCATGAGGCCCTCGGCCCGAAGCCCCCGCGGGGCCAGCGGCCCCCGCGGGGCCAGCGAGAGCCACGCCCCGAAGAGCTCACATGGACCCTCGCCCCCCGGGGGCCCGTGCAGCGCGCGCGCGGCCGGCGCCCCGGCGCCCCCCCCCCTCAAAGGACGGCAGTGGTCGGGGCGCTGCTGTGCATGCAGCCGGGGTCCTCGAGGGAGAAAGAGCGCGTCTCGAGTGAGATTCTGGCAGGCTTTTCCAGCAGCGGGGGAGGAGGCGGAGGAGCAGGAGCAGGAGGAGGAGGAAGGTTCTGGAATGAATGGCGTCTCCGCCCCCCCCCCCTCCGCTGCGTTTTCAAGCAGCGCTGGGCCGAGGAGGCGTTCAAGCGGGTCCCAACATGCGCGAGGTGCAGATTCTCTCCTGGGCCGCCCCCCTCCCCTCAGCGCAGGTAAACTTGCCAGAATCTCTCTAGAAAAGCTGGCACTACGAGGCACAGGCAGGAACTCTTGGAGGTTCGTGCCGCGCCCTCGGGTCGGCACTGGAGCCGGAGGCGCCGCCCGCCGGTGGGAGCCCAGTGCCGCTCCGAGATGTCGGCGCTGGCCTCCGAAAGCTTCTGTGCATGGGCAGTCGTCCCGCACAGTGAGGACGGGCAGCCTTGCCGAGGGTGCCCTTGTCGGGGGCGAACAGAACCCCCAACAGTGACACGTCGATGAGTGAATTGTCCGTGTTCGGCTCTCGAGAGGGCGCCGCGGCCGTTATTTTCCAGGCTTGCGCCCGCCAGGTTTGGGCCTCAGGTCGCCTTCACTAAACCACGTTTTACTAAAGGGAGGTCTGTCTGTCCCCGACCCTGCATCCTTGCCCCATCGGCCCATCCTTGGCGACTTTCGCCGCGCAAGCTCGTTCGAAGAACGTCCACGGGGGTCTCCAAGGCCCGTGCACCCTTGCCGCGCATCCTTAGGATGCGGGTTGACTGTGTTCGGGAGCTGGATATGCACAGTCGACGCGGCTGGCCTGGGCAAGAGCTGGGTGCATCTGTGGCGGGACGGCCAGAGGCAGGCCATGTTTACGCACGTGCACCTCCAGCGCCGTGGCCTCGGGATGCCCCACGTGCTCGGCTTTTCTTGACTGGCCCACGCCCGTTCAAAGTCGGTCGGGCTCCAGGGGCGGGGTCAATGCAAACGGGGGTCAGTCAGAGCGCCAGATCTTGCAGGATCCTGCAGGGCCAGGGTTGTGCTGACCCGGGCTCGGGTGCAGGAGCCTGCAGCATCCTGCAGGATGTTGCAGGATCCTGTAAAGCCTGACTGACTGACCCGGGTCTGGATTGACCCGGGTCAGTACATCCCCGAGTCGGTCCCCCAGACCCAGCTCTGGGTCCATCCTGGCTGGGTTTTCGAAGCTGCTTTTCAGCCGTGGCAACGAGAAGCCTGCAGCAGGCCCAGGAAAGGACAACAAAACGGAGGGGAGGGCCACCGTTGGCTCGACTGGCCCTCCGACTGCTCCCAGCTTCGAGGCAGTCTGTTTGCTCCGAAGGTCTCTCGCGAGCCGCCGCGAGCCCCGCGGCAGCTCCGAGCCGGGCCTGGCCGCCACCAGGCAGGGCCCCTTCCTCGGTGCGATCTCGGTCTTGGTCGGCCCGATCCGATGCGATCCGGATGGTGTGGCGATCCGGATGGTGCCGCAAGCTTGCATTCGGGGACGGACAGACCCCCCTTGAGTAAAGCGTGGTTCAGCGAAAACGACCTGAGGCCCAAACCTGGCGGGCGCAAGCCTGGAAAATAACGGCCTCGGCGCCATCTCGAGGCCCGAAAACGGACAATTCGCTAATCGACGTGTCACTGTTGGGGGTTCTGTCCGCCCCCGATGCATGGGCGCTGTTATGCGCTCTGGTGTCCATCGAGCCGATGCGATTTCGATCGCGTGCCGATGCGGACTGCTCCTGCCGATACCGCTACATACTCCCTGGACCAGTTGGATGCGGCAGTTCGGCCAACCCCTCCTGACCCCTTCCTGAGGAAGGTTTTAGGATGGTTTTCTTGGAAGGTTCCAGGAATCCTGGAAACTTCCGGAGGAAGGTTTCAGGAAGGTTTTAGGAAGGTTTTTCCAACAACCTTCCAAACACCTTCCAAAAAACCTCCCAAACACCAGTCAAAAAACCTTCCAAACACCTTCCAGACAACCTTCCAAACACCTTCCTAAAACCTTCCAGCATTTAGCGAAACCGCCCAATACATTCCAGCAACCTTCCAACAACCTCCCAAAACACCTTCCAAACAACCTTCCAGAAACCTTCCAACAACCTTCCAAACAACCTCCCAAAACCTTCCAAACCTTCCAAAAACCTTTCCAAAACCTCCCAACAAACCTTCCAACAAACCTTTCAAAAACCTCCCTAAAACCTTCCTCAGGAAGGTTCCAGGAAGGGTTGGCCCAAAACCCCCAAAAACCTTCCTGAGGAAGGTTGTAGGAAGGTTATTTGGAAGGTTCCAGGAATCCCGGAACCTTCCCGAGGAAGGTTTTAGGAAGGTTTATTTTTTGGAAGATTCCAGGAATCCTGGAACCTTCCCTGAGCAAAGTGTTAGGACGGTTTTAGGAAGGTTGGTCCAACAACTTGCCAAACACCTTACAACAAACATTCCAAACACCTTCCAAACACCTTCCAAAACACTCCCAGAAAACCTTCCAAAAACTGTTTAAAAACCTTCCTGAAACCTTCCAGCATTTAGCGAAACCGCCCTTTACATTCCAAGAACCTTCCAAAAACCCTTCCAAACAACCTTCCAACAAAAACCGTCCAAATAACCTTCCAACAACCTTCCAACAACCTTCCAAAAACCTTCCAAAACCCTGCAAACACCTCTTTAAAACCTTTCAACCAACCTGCCAACAAACCTTCCTGAAACCTTTCTCAAACCTTCCTCAGGAAGGTTCCAGGCGGTTTTGGCCCAAGAACCTTCCAAAAACCTTCCAGAGTAAGGTTTCAGGAAGGTTATTTGGAAGGTTCCAGAAATCCAGGAATCTTCCCGAGGAAGGTTCTAGGAAGGTTTTTTTTTTGGAAGGTTCCAGGAATCCTGGAACCTTCCTGGGGAAGGTTGTAGAAAGGTTTTAGAAAGGTTTTTTCCAACAACTTCCAAACACCTGACAAACAACATTCCAACAACCTTCCAAACGACCTTCCCAAACCTTCCCAAAACACCGTCCAAAAACCTTCCAAAAAACCTTCCAAACACCTTCCAAAAACCTTCCCGAATTTAGCGAAACCGCCCAATTCATTCCAAACACCTTTCAAAAACCATTCCAAATCACAAAATTCAAAAACCTTCCAACAACCTTTCAAACAATCTTCCAAAAATGTTCCAAACACCTTATAACAAACCTTTCAAAAACCTTCCAAACAACCTTCCAAAACATCTTCCTAAAACCTTCCTAAAACCTTCCGCAGGAAGAATACAGGAGGGGTTGGCCCCAAAAACGTCCAAAAACCTTCCTGAGGAAGGTTTTAGGAAGGTTTATTTTTGAAGGTTCCAGGAATCCTCGGACCTTCCGGAGGAAGGTTTTAGGACGTTTTTTTTTGGAAGGTTCCAAGAATCCGGGGGCCTTCCTGAGGAAGGTTCCAGGGAGGTTTTAAGAAGGTTTTTCCAACAACCTTCCAACAACCTTCCAAAAAACCTTCCAACAACCTTTCAAAAACCTTCCAAAAACCATTATAATACCTTCCTACTAAAACCTTCCTGGCAATTAGCGAAACCGCCCCTTTACTTCCAAGAGCCTTCAAAAACCTTTTTTTTTTTTTTATTTTATTTACATTTTTTTTTTTTTTTTTTTTTTTTTCTTTTTTTTTTTTTTTTTTTATTTTTATTTTTTATTTTTTTTTTTCTGTTTTTTTTTTTTTCTCTCTTTTTTTTTTTTTTTTTTACTTTTCCGATTTTTTTTATTCTTTTTTTTTATTCATTTATTTTTTGACTCTATTCTTTTTTTTTCTTTTGTATTTTTTTTTTTGATTTTTGTTTTTTTTTTTTTCTAATATTTTTTTTTTTTTTTTTTTCTTTTTTTTTTTTTTTCTTTTTTGCATGTCCACGGCACTTGCCAAACATCCTTCCTAAAATCCTTCCAAAAAAAACCTTCAAAACAACCTCCCAAAAAACCTCACAAAAAACTTCCAAACAACCTTCCAAAAAAAACCTATCCAACCGCTCGTCAAAGAAACCTTGGCAAACCCGTCCAAAAACCTATCGTCAGGAAGGTTAGGTTTCCAGGATGGGGTTGGGGTTATAGCCCCAAAAACCTTCCCAAAATCTTCCTGACTTCCTGAGGAAGGTTTCAGGACGTTCTGCGCCGCCCCTGCCGCTTTGACCTCGGCGGCGGCCGGCGCGGCCGCGGCGGCGGCGCATGCCGCGGCGGGTTTCGCGGCTGCTTCCACCCGCGTCGCGGCGGGGCGACCGCGGCGCAGGTGAAAACCGCGCGCGGCGGAGGATGCGCGGCTGGCGGGCTCCGCGCGCGCGACCCTGATGGAGACCGCTCCCCGGCGAAGGTCGCACGGCTGGCGAAGACCGAGCGCGCGCGCCCGAGGCAGAGGCCGAGTGCGCCACAACGGTCATTCACAGCCCGTTGAAAGGCTTGCAGGGACATCGCAGTGTGCGATGCATTTGGGCGGGACCTGGAAGGCGTGCCGCCCGCCGCCATCTTCTGGTACTTGAGGTCCTCGGCCCTCCCCAGTTCGGCCCGCAGTTCTTTGCATCATTGCACTGGCGTGGATCGGCGAGGAGCTCGCTGAGCATCAAGTTGCGACTGCGCTCAAACAACATGATATGCTTCACGAGCGCCGCCATGCGATCGGGCCAAAGCTTAGCGCCCACTCATTCCACGTCGCCCACGTCGATGTCGGGCATCTTTGCGGGGGTCAGCTTGGGTGCGCAGATATGAGCACGCGCAACTGCACGGACCCCCCCGCGAGATGTGCATGACCATAGGGCAGTGCACGTTGGCAGGCCATCCGTCCGCCGACACCTGCTGACCCGCGATCGTCGCGATGGCCGGAGAGAGCCACGCGCAGTCCAGGTTAAAGAACCTTTGCGCAGTGGACTGGTACGCTCTCTCATCCGCGAACACTAGCACGCCTGCAGCCAACTGCATACTGTCCTCTCGAGCGGGCTTGCGAGGCGGCTTGTTCCTGCCGCCTCCGATGCTGCAGGGTTGCGCAGAGTAATCACAGCGCCAGCCATGGTCATGATGCGGATGAGGTTTTTCGTAATTCAGCCCAACCCTGTCAGAGATGCAGAGTGAGCCGACGATGAGGCCGTTCGGCGAGAGGGCATCTCTGCCGATCCGATTCATGCTGATCATGTGACGGATCTCGCGATCCATTCGCACGCGCATCATACTTTAGTGCCCCGCCCGCCCGACCCGACCCGCCCGTTAGGGTCCGACCCGGCTCGGCCCCACCCGCCCGTTAGAAATTTCGGAATTCTTTCGTAGAGGTTTCCATGCAGAATTCCACTGGGAATCCTTTTCGCAAAGGCTTTCAAGCGGAATCTTTGTGTAGAGATTTTCGATGGGAATCCTTGCGTAGAAGGCTTTCAATAGGAATCCTTTTCTATTGGCTTTCAATAGAACTCCTTTTGTATTGGCTTGGACTTTTGTTGTAGAGGCTTCCAAGTGGAATCCTTTTTGTAGAGGGTTTGTATTAGGAATCCTTTTGTAGAGGCTTTCAGTAGGAATCCTTCCGTGGAAGCTTTCTGCAGAAACCCTTCTGTAGAAGCGCCCAATAGGAATTATTTTGCATTGGCTTTCAAGTGGAATCCTTGTGTAGGCTCTTTTAATATAAATCCTTGCGCAGAGGGTTTTTTATATGAATTATTTTGCAGAGGCTCTCCATAGGAATCCTTGTGTCGAGGTTTTCAGAGTTAATCATTGCGTAGAGGCTCCAGCCAGCCTGCCCGCCGCCCGCCCCGCCCGCCCGCCCGTCTTCTTTGTAGCGCGCACCACCTTGTACTCAACTGCCTCCGTCTCCAAGACAACAGTCTGTAGTCAACGGCCTCCGTCTCCAAGACAACACCCAGTATTCAACAGGCCCCCGCTGCAAGAGAAAATCACTAAGGAGTCTACTACAATCCCCACCCGCCCGCCCGCCGCCCGCCCGCCCGCCCGCCCGCCTTCTTTGTAGCACGCACCACCTTGTACTCAACTGCCTCCGTCTCCAAGACAACACCCTGTAGTCAACAGCCTCCGTCTCCAAGACGACGCCCAATATTCAACAGGCTCCCGCTGCAGGGGAAAATCATTAAGGAGTCTATTAGAATCCCCGCCCGCCCGCCGCCCGCCCGCCGGCCTCAGCCCGCCCGCCGCCCGCCCGCCGGCTCGTCTTTTTTGTAGCACGCACCACCCTGTACTCAATTGTTTCCGTCTCCAGGACAACACACTGTAGTCAACAGCCACCGTCCCCGAGACAACGCCCAGTACTCAACCCGATCGAAACCCGATACAATTTGTTTCTTATTGAGAGCCTGTGCAAAAGGATTCCTATTGAAATCCTCGACAAAAGGATTCTTATTGAGAGCATCTACACATGGATTCCTATGGAAAACCAATACAGAAGGATTCCGAGTGAGACTCCCCCAAAAGGGGAAAACGGGCGAAGGGTAGCGGCATAGTTACTTTTACCTCCTCCGAGATCCGACGCACATACCTGTCCGATCCGATTCCCACACCCCCGACGTCGCGACGTTCTGCCAGCCTAGACATCCCGAGGCCTCGGCCCACTCCCCGGGGCCAGCTTTTCGTCTTGAGTCGTCCTCTGACGGTTCCAGGGTCCGGCGAGGGCCTTTGGAGACCGTCTATGTGTGTGTATATATACATGCCATGTGCATGTATGTTTCTATCTACATATGTAGAAAGAGAGAGAGAGAGGAAATAGGGAAACAGAAAAGCAATACCAAGACAACAAACTTGTAGCCAGAATCCAATATCCCCGAACAGCTTGTTTTGAGTCAAGGTGGCTCCTCACGTTCTCCTGCTTCGGATCCGCCTGCGCCTTCGGCGTCGTCGTCTAGATGTTCGTGATTGTCGTCGTCGTCCTCCTGCTCCTGCTCCTGCTCCTCCTCCTCCTCCTCCTCTTCCTCCTCCTCCTCCTCCTCCTCCTCCTCCTCCTCCTCCTCCTCCTCCCCCGCAGCCACGTAATTCTCCTTATCGCTCTCGCCTTCCCATTCGCACCTCCTCCTCCTCCCTCCTTCCTCCTCCTCCTTCTCCTCTCCTCCTACTCCCGCGCGTCCCCCCTTCATCCATCCCTCCCGCTTCTCCTCCTCCTACTCCTTCTTCTCCTCCTCCTCTTACGCCTCCTCTCGTCGTCATCCCTCGTCATCCTCCGTTTTCCATGGTTATCGTCTCCTCCTCCTCCTCCGCCTCTCACTCCTCCTTCTCCTCCTCCCCTCCTCCTCCTCCTCCTTTTCTCCTCCTCCCTCGTCCTCCTCCTCCTCCTCCTTCCCTCTCCCTCTCCTCCTCTTCCTCCTCCTCCTCTTCCTCCTCGTTCTCCTGTATCCCATCATCTCACTCATCCACGCCCACCTCCTCGTACGAAATCCTGCTCATGCTCTTGGTGGAATTGCTCCTCGTCGTTGTCTTATTATTCCTCTTTTTCTTCTTCTTCCTCCTCCTCCTCCTCCTCCTCCTCCTCCTCTTCGTCATCCTCGACCTCGTTACCGATCTCCCTGCATTTCTCCTCCTCCTCCTCCTCCTCCTCCTGCTCGCCGTGCTCCTCCCTCTATTCTTCGTACTCCTCCTTGTGCTCCTCGCCCTCCTCCACTTCGCATTGCTCCTCCTCCTCCTCCTCCTCCTCCTCCTCCTCCTCGTCCTCCTCCTCGGTCGCCTCCTCCTCGGAATGCTCCTCCTCCTTCCTCCCCCTCCTCGTCCTCGCAGTCCTTCCCCCTCCTCCCCCATCCTCCTCCTTCGCCTCCTCCTTCTACTTCCTCCCCTCCTTCTTCCTCCTCCCACTCTTCCTTCTCGTCCTTCTCCGTCATTTTTCTCCTCCGCCTCCTCTTCTCCTTCTCCTTCTCCTTCCTCCTCCTCTTCTTTCCTCATCCCTCCTCCTCCCCCCTTCCGCCTCCTTCTATCCTCTTCCTCCTCCTCCTCTGCTCCTCCTGCTCTCCTCTCCTTCTCCCCTCCTTCTCCCCTCCTCCTCCTCCTCCTCCTCCTCCTCCTCCTCTTCTTCCCTTCTCTTCTCCGTATCATCCTCCATGTCAGGGATGCCCTGAAGCAGGTAGCGCTTGAGCCCGGTCCAGCCTCCCTCCTCGATTTGTTCCTCTCGAGCAGCATCTCGGAGGTCTTTCCTCCCTCTTCTCCCCTCCCGAGGAGGAGGAGGAGGAGGAGGAAGAGGAGGAGGAGGAGGAGGAGGAGGAGGAGTGCCTCCCCCCCTGCCTGCCGCTCTCTAGTCGAGGCATCGCCACGATCTGCTCCAGCAGGGCTCCCCCCCGACCAGCCCCTGCAGTGTACCGAGGACCGTGCTCGCGCCTCGGCGCCAGCTGCCTCCTCCCCGTCGGGCCAGGGGCGCCCAGGCCTTCCCCCAGAGCAGAAACTCGACAGCACAGCTGTGGTCGAATAGTTCGCTTGGGTCCCTCTTCGCTCCTGCCATCCTCCCAGAGCAGGCCTCTCCCAGAGCATGACTTGACAACACAACTGTGGTCGAATAGTTCGCTTGGGCCCCTCTTCGCTCCTCTTCTCCTCCGTATCGGAGCCCAGAGTTTCGAGTCGGGGGTGAACAGAGACCTCCTACCCTGACACGTCGATTAAGGAATTGGCCGTTTTCGGTTCGTGAGGGGGCGTCGCGGTCGTCATTTTTGCGGGCCCAGGTCCGTCGGTTTCGGTCTCAGGCCGTTTTCACTAAAGAGAGTTTTACTAAAGGGAGGTTTGTCCACCGCCGATCGAGGATGTTCTTGCGAAGCGGGCCAGGCCACCTCAGGCGCGGTATATCGCAGCCCAGTTGCGAGGATCTCTCAAGCGAAACGCTCCAGACCACCTCGCGCACATTTTCTGAGATCCCAGAGTTGCGAGGATGTCTCAAGCGAGACTAGCTGGACCACCCCGTGCATATCTTCAAGGATCTGGGAGTTGCGGGGATGTCTCAAGCCAAACGGCCCGGACCACCTCGCACGCGGCGTCCCAGATCCTCGACGGTCTAGGAGGCGAAGCGGCCCGGAACACCTCTCGCACGGCATCTCGGGACTTAGAGTTTCGAGGGTGTCTCAGGCGAAACGGCCCTGACCACCTCGCGCCGCGTCCCAGAGCTTAGATGTTTTAGGATGTCTCAGGCGAAATGGAGCGGAACACCTCTCGCACGGCATCTCGGGGCTTAGAGTTTCGAGGATGTCCCAAGCGAAACGGCCCAGAACACTTCGCGCGCGGCTTCCCGGAGCTAGCATGTGTGAGGATGTCTCAAGCGAAACGGCCCAGAACACCAGATTTGTTTGAAGATGTCTCTGCTCTGTTCGAAGATGTCTCTGCTTCTATCACCACAGCACCCCGTTCAGCGAGCTGCTTGGGGAAGAATCGCGTTGATCGCTTTGCCGCGCGAGGGGGGTCTTCGATCCACAGAACACGGCGTAATTCACCAGGGAGCTGGGTTCAGCGCAGATCCCAGGAAGTCCGCGCGGACCTCCGACAGTTTAATGGAGGATCGGGGGTCGCGTTCACGCGGCGGCGCCCGGGATGACGATTAGAAAAAACCGGCCGCGGGCTGGACAACTATTTTTAAATCGTTCTCCTCCAGTCAGAAAACTGTGCAGAAACAGCAGAGAACTTTTTCTTATAACGTTCTCTCCCTTTTTTCAAGTAGTCGTCATCCCGCATTATGTTTCTGCCGTCTCACGGGGCGACGTCTCGACCCCCAACCGCCCATGGATCGCCGAGGGGGGCCTCGTAGCCCACCGCGCCCATGAGCGCGCGGATTCGCTATCGGGGGCCTATCGCCGATCTCCTTGCGAGGCTTCGCCGATTCCAGGTCGACGTCCCCCCCCCTAGCACAGGTGGTGAAAAACGCAGGGGGCGTGTTTCCCGTTCTCGAGAGCGACGTCTTCGTCCGTTTTTTTGCCTTGGGCTGCCGTTTTGCTGTTCCCCACCTGCTGGTGGGCCAGAAGCCGAAGATCTGGAAACGGCAGCTGAGCCCCCGAGCCGGTCCCCCCCCTAACGTTGCGCTTCTTTCACGGGCGGCCCAGCTGACCCCGAGCAACCCATCCCCTTCCGTGACGCCCCCCTCGCCTCGCCCCAAGACGTATGTGTGCGGCGGGAGGGAAGCTGGAGAGGCGAGGGGGGCGTCAGGAAGAGAGGTCTGTTACGGGTCGTTCAGGCCACGCCCGATTCATCCTCTGGGCTTGGAGCTCCGATGCCGACCGACCCCCTTTGGCCCATCCTCCCCCTTCGGCCCATCCTTGACCGCTTTCGCTGGGCCGCGCCCCGCTCGCAGAGTGTCGGCATGGCCTTCCGAGGCCCTTGCGTCCTCATCGCGCGTCCTTCTGATGTGGGCTGGCTGTGCGGCATGGCCTTCCAAGGCCCTTGCATCCTCATCGCGCGCCCCTGCGATACAGTCGGGGCCCTGAAGAAGGACCCCTTTTCGTTGGGGAGGGGCTCCGCGTTCCTTAAATGTTTCACAGCTTGCCTCCGGTTTTCCTTATCCGTGAGGGCTTCGCCCCCTGCCGCCGGCCCCCTTTCTCGGAGAATGGGCCATGGAAGAGCTAAGTCATGAGGCCTTGGCGCTGTCGTGAAGCAGTATCGAAACTTCATGCGAAGCCGATTCGCAATCAGCAAAACCAACTGATCACAAGAGGGGTTACCACACCTGGCGATTGGTAAGACGTGTATGGTTTACGGGCTTGGTTACCACACCTTGCGATTAAAGGGCCGAGGGAGTTCTCGCAGTTTGGGTTACCACGCCTTGCGATGGATGTGCGTGAAGGGTGGCACCGAATTTCAGAAATGTGCCAAATCCCCTGTGTTTTTGGACCCTGACCCCGCGGATCTGCGTAAGGGGTGGCGCCGAATTTCAGAAATGTGGCAAATCCCCTTGTGTTTTTGGACCCTGACCCCGCGGATCTGCGTGAGGGGTGGCACCGAATTTCAGAAATGTGGCAAATCCCATGTGTTTTGGGACCCTGACCCCGCGGATCTGCGTGAGGGGTGGCACCGAATTTCAGAAATGCCATGTGTTTTTGGACCCTGACCCCGCGGATCTGCGTGAGGGGTGACACCGAATTTCAGAAATGTGGCAAATCCCTGTGTTTTTGGACCCTGACCCCGCGGATCTGCGTGAGGGGTGGCTCCGAATTTCAGAAATGTGGCAAATCCCATGTGTTTTTGGACCCTGACCCCGCGGATCTGCGTGAGGGGTGGCACCGAATTTCAGAAATGTGGCAAATCCCATGTGTTTTTGGACCCTGACCCCGCGGATCTGCGTGAGGGGTGGCACCGAATTTCAGAAATGTGGCAAATCCCTGTGTTTTTGGGACCCTGACCCCGCGATCTGCGTGAGGGGTGTCGATTTCGAGCCCCCCAGCAATTCAGACAACGCGCCCAGGAGGTGCTAAATATTTGGTTTGGGCCTCCCCCCCCCTCGCGCGGTCAATCAACTAGTTACAGTAACCAGCAAGAAGCATAACTGTAACACTGGAAACTACAAGCTACAACTGGTACAGGAAACTGCGAATCCCGCTCCCGCAGCCTGGTGGCCCCACAAGGGGGTCGGCGGATATTTCCGATAGGAAATCGAATTTTAACTTATGGAAAAGAGGGGCCTCGTTCCTTATTCAGGGTTCCTTAGGTCAACGCCCCGACTGTGCGGGCTGGCTGTGCGCCCCTGGGGAGCCGGTCCTCCCTCCCCTTCACGCTGACCTTCGTCCTCTGGGCCTGGGGCCCCCCTATGCCGATCGCTCCCGCCAGGGCCGACGCCTTCGCGCTGGCCGCGGGCGTGCCGCCCCCGCTGCGGGCTCCCGGCGCGGCGCGCCGCGCGCGGGCGCCAGAGGCCTCGAGGGCCAGTCCAAGCGAGGATGAAGAGGAGGAGAGGGGGGGGAAGCAGGAAAAGGATGAGGAGGGGAAGGAGGGGGGAGGAGGGAGGAGGAGGGAGGAGGAAGGAGGGAGGAGGGAGGAGGGGGGAGGGAGAGGAGGAGGAGGTGAAGGGAGTGGTAGGAGGGAGGAGGGAGGAAGGGGGAGGGAGGAGGGTGTGTCGGAGGAGGGAGGAGGGGATGTGGAGGGGGGGGGGGGGGGGGGGGGGGATAGGAGGGAGGCGTGAGGAGGGAGGAGGAGGAGGAGGAGGAGGAGGAGGAGGAGGAGAGGGAGGAGGAAGGAGAAGTAGGGAGGAGGAGAGAGAGGAGGAGAAGGCGAGGAGGAGGAGAGGAGGAGGAGGAGGAGGAGGAAGAAAAAGAAGGAAGAAGAGGAGGAGGAGGAGGGAGGAGAGGAGGAGGAGGGGAGAGAGGAGGAGGAGACGAGGAGGAGGAGGAGAGGAGGAGGAGGAGGAGGATAGGAGGAGGAGGAGAGGAGGAGGAGGAGGAGGAGGAGGAGGCGGAGGAGAGGAGGAGAGGAGGAGAGGAGGAGATGGGGAGGGGGGAGGAGGAGGAGGAGGAGGAGGAGGGGCGGAGGAGAGGAGGATCGTGGAGGAGAGGAGGTGAGGAGGAGGAGGAGGAGGAGGAGGAGGAGGGAGGAGGAGGAGGAGGAGGAGGCGGAGGAGGAGGAGGAGGAGGAGGAGGAGGAGGAGGAGGAGGGAGGAGGGGGCGTGGAGGGATGAGGCGTGCGAAACACGGCCACCCCTCTGGGCCCAGCGGCACCGCGTCGGAGGCGGCCGTTGTCCCCGGCGGCGGCGTTGCCGCCAGATCGGGCGGCCGTCGCCCGAACGCCGAGGGTGAGGACACCACGGCCCTCTCCGGGCCTCCCAGGTATTCCAAATTTCGTAATAAAAGGGAGGGGGTCTGGACCCTCCAAGACAAGCCATTTCAGATCTCCCCTGTGGGAGAACCCCCCAAAACATCGTCCCCAGACCCCCCAGGCCCTCCAAGATGGCCTGGAAGAGACCCCCCCCCGAAATGAGACCCCCCTCCCTTTATTACGAAATCTGGGGTAGGCTCGAAGAAGAAAAAACGCCGTCAACATAGACTTCTGGCGCTCCGCGCGGATTTCTCGGATCCGCGCTGGGAGCCCCCCCCCCGGCGGCGCCTCCGGCGCCGCCCCTGGCGCGCTGCGCGCGCCAGGGATCCAGGACATCCGCGCGGAGCGCCAAAAGTGTATGCTTATGCCGTTTTTTCTCCTTCTGCCCTCCAGGCCTCCCAGGTGGGCTCCGGCGCGCGGCCTGCCTTCTTGGGGATGGCGCCGCGGCCACCAGAGCAGCCGGGTGCGGCGTGTCTGTCCGTGGGTGTGCCGCGGTGCCGGCATCGTCTCCTCGGGCGCGGGGCGCAGGGTTTGTCGCAGGGTCTGCCGCGGTGTCGGCGTCATCCCCCTGGGCGCGTCGAGAACCAACGGCGCGGCGCCAGGTGGGGCCGCAGGACCGCGCCGCGCATCGCCGATGCATCGCCGATGCGGCTCGACGTGGAGCCCGTCGGTTCTCCACACCGACGCCGCCGATGCAGCACCAGTGCGGCGTGGTCCTCCGGCCCCCGTCTGCTCGGACCCCATCCGGGCGGCCTCGACCCTCGGCGGGGTCCCAAGACCGCGTGGTGACGGAGACCGCGCGGGGAACTCCAAGCGCCAAGAGATCTCACCGCGCGGCCCGTCACCGCACGGCATCGGGGCCTCGGAGGCCCCGTCGCCCGAACCGCCCTCCGAGAACGACCCGAGTTCCAAAACCATGCGGGGACCCCGGATCCTCACTGGCTGCTCGTGCGTAGGGGCCCAGAAACCAACCCCAACCCCGAGCCAGAGCCCTCACTCCCGAACTGGTGATCCAGGGGGTCCTGGCTGGGGGTGAGGGTGGCTTGTGGGCCCCCAAGAGCCCCAAGCAACACCCCCGGCCCCAGCCAGGACCCCCTGGATCGCCAGGTCGGGAGTAGGGATCCTGGCTGGGGGTGGGGGTCGGCCGTGCTGTCCTCACGGGTAATTCGGGGGGAGGGGGGGGGGGGGCACCGATCAGAGAGATCCGCGCGGGCCTCCGAAGGTTAGTGATCATGCCGATCTGATGTCTCGTGCTGTCCTCATCGCGGAAGGGAAGGGGAGGGGAGGGGGGGAGGGGGGGGGCAGCACCGATCCGAGAGATCCGCGCGGACCTCCGACGGTCACGGTCAACCTGCACAGTAAGGATGGGCAGCCTTCCCAGGGGTACTGTACCCCTGCATCCTTGCCTCCGCGGTCCATCCCTGGCCGCTTTCGCTGGCCGCGCCCCGCCCGCCAAGTGCCGACATGGCCGCTCAAGGCCCTTGCATCCTTACCGTGGATCCTCATGATGCAATATGGGTCGGCGATTAGTGATCATGCCGATGTGAAGTTCGGTTGCGCTTCGGTGCCTCGAGCGAGCGGGATCCCAGACCCCCCCGAGCGCTGGATGGGCTTCGGAAAGGGTCGCCGGGCACGTGCCGTCAGACCTGCTCGCGCTTGAAGCGGATCTGCGACAAGAGGTCTGGCAAGTCAGCTGACCTGGTGGTTTCCTCCCCCTTCCTCCCCCTCCCCTTCTTCCAGCCTTGCCTCCTCCCCCCTTCCTCCCTCCTTCGCACGTGTAAGTAAGCCTTCCAGCTTCTGCGCGCCGCCTCCTGCTTCCTCCGCCTCCTCTTGCTTGTCTCCATTATCATCCTCATCCTGCCGCCCCTCCTTGACCTCCTCCTCCTTGTCCGCTTAGTCCCCCTCCCTCCTCCCTGCTGCTCCTCCTCCTCCTCCTCCTCCTCATCCTCATCCTCCTCATCATCATCATCATCATCATCATCATCATCATCATCATCATCAGCAGCAGCAGCAGCAGCATCCTCCTCCTCCTCCTCCTCCTCATCATCATCATCATTATCATTATCATTATCATCATCATCATCATCATCATCATCACCACCATCATCATCATCATCATCATCATCATCATCATCATCATCATCATCATCATCATCATCATCATCATCATCATCATCATCATCATCATCATCATCATCCGCCTCCTCATCCTCCCTCCTCCTCTTGGAGGCCCCCCTGGAGGCTTCTGGAGGCCTCTGCAGGAGAGGAGGGGATGCAGAGAAGCGTGCAACAAAACCTCAGCCGCCGATCCTGGGCCCTCACTCTTCGACGCTGGCGGTTCTCGAGCCTCCCCCGGAGAAAAAAGGGCGCCCGGCCTGCGATTCTGGCGGTTCTGGAGCCTCCTCCCCGTTGGAGCCCCGCCTGTCTCCCTCGCTTCCTCCTCCTCCTTCTCTTCAGGAGGGAAAAAACACACAGACACAATTAATCGTCGATTCCCCAGAAAATATGGGAAGATATGGGAAGTGAGGGAGAAGACAAAAACCCAGAAAATAATTATGGGAAAATATGGGGAATATTTTTATTTGTGTATATTGTGTGTCCTGGGGCCCCTCTCATCTCTGGGCTCCGCTGCCGGCCTCCGCATCTGTCGCCTCGCCAGTCGGTCCCCCACGCGCGGCCTTGCGTCTCGGGGGAGGCGCCTCGGCCACCAGGGCAGACGCCGCCTTTGGCGCGGTGGGTTCGCCGTGGGGTTTGCCGCGGCGCCGGCGTCGTCTGCTGTGGCGCGGGACGCAGCCTTCGCCGTGGGTTTGCCGTGGTGCCGGCGCCGTCCACTTGGGCGCGTCGCGAACCAACGGCGCGGCGACATGTTTGAACTCCGTCAGAGGCACGGCTCTGGCATGCACGCCTAATACGAACGGTGGTCGCCCTGAGTCCCGGGGACCCGCTGCTCCGGAGGTCGCGTCGGTGCTGCGCATCCCTGAACACAAAACCCTTCGAGACAGTCGGCACTGCGGCCGGCCGTCGCCGTCGCCACGGCCGTCGGTCGTCGGGCGTCCGTCGCCCGTCACCGGTCGTCGCTCGTCGGCCCGCCCGTCGCCCCGTCGGCCGACCGCCTCCCATCGCTCGCCGCCGCCGACCGCTGCCGCCTCCGCCGACCGAGCCACGCGCAGGGAGGAGGGATGGCTCCTTACGTAGGAGCTCACCACCCACCAAACCACCCCAACCCAACCCGAAGGCTCAGATTTGCCCTCCATTTCCAGTGTGGGGGGGTCGCGGAACATCGAAAAAACACGTATGGAACCCTTACCCCCCCCAACCCGAAATTCAGGCCTTCGGGTTGGGTTGGGGTGGTCTGGTAGGTAGTCAGGAGCACCCTGCCTCTTAGAAGGCGCGGGCTTTGCATCTGCAGACAAGGCCGGCGCCTTCTGAGGAGCAGTCTCCTTCCGAGAAGCTTTCCCCCCTCGCCCCTTGCCCCCTGTGCGCGCCGCCAAGTTCGTCGTCTCCTGAGATGCGTTGTCACAAGACAGTTGCAGCACCGCGAACAATCACGACCAGAGCCCTCGGCCCCATCTTTCTGCTGCATGTTTCGAGCCGGCTCGATCTGTGAGCGTCCCGGGGCCCGAAGCCGGGCGAGCAAGCCTGGTGCGAAAAAAAGGCAAGGCACAGATCTCAGGGTCGGTGGTGGTCGCCGTCGTCGTCGGTCGTCCTTCGTCCGTACTCCGTCTTTCGTCCGCCGACTGCTGTCCTCGCCCGCCGGTCGCCGTCCCCAGAAGGAGGCGGCCGGCAGCGCCGCCCCAGCGGGCCCCGGGCCGGCAGCCCGCGGCGGCGGCGCACTGTTCCTCGCCGGCGGCGGCGGCGCGGCAGCCCTGTTGGCCTTCGGGGCGAGGCCGCAAAGAGACAGACCGCCAGTCGTCGCCACCGTCGTCGCCGTCGTCGTCGGTGTCGCCGCCGTCGTCCGTCGTCGTTTGTGGTGGTCATCGTCGCCGCCGCCGCCGTCTATATCGTTGTCGGGGTTGCTGTCGTCGCCGCCGCCGCCGCCGCCGCCGCAGCCGTCGCCGTCGCCGTCGTCGTCGTCGTCGTCGTCGCCGTCGTCGTCGTCGTCGTCGTCGTCGTCGTCGTCGGTGCGTCGTGGCCTTCGGGGCGAGGCCGCAGAGAGGCAGACCACTCGGGGAGCAATTCGTGAGAGGTCAACTTCAGCATCGGCGCCGGCATCTCCGTGGTCAAAAGCAGTGCTACTCTGGCAAAGTCCCGTTGAATCTTGCCTGATTCAGCTTAATCTGGCGCAGTCAGACTAAATCTTGGATTCAATCTGGCCTGATCCAGCTCAGTGGCCCCTGAATCGAGCTAAAAAGCCCTCCGCCGAAGTCCTCCCAGGAATTAAGTCTTACGATCACCGTCATCGCCGCCGCTGTCGCCGCCGTAGCCGCCGTCGTCGCCGTCGCCGCCGCCGTTCTCGCCACCGTGGTCCTCGTCCCACGTCTGAGGAGGAGGAAAAGGAGGAGGAACTGGAGGGGGAGGAGGAGCAGGAGGATGCGGGGGAGGATGAGGAGGGGGAAGGAGGAGGAGGAGGAGGAGGAGGAGGAGGAGGAGGAGGAGGAGGAGGAGGAAGATGATCGGGGGCGCCGAAAGGAGGCGGGACTGGCCCAGAGAATCGACCCCACAGCGCCCATTCGTCACCCACCGGGGCCCGGGTACCCTCACGCCCAGGTGTGTCGCTGATGCCTGGGCCCCAGCCGCCTGGGCGCCATCTCTGCCCGTGGGCGCCCAGCCTGACGTCACCGCCGCCACCGCCACCACCGCCGCCGCCACGGCCGCCCATGTCGGCATCCTCCGCCGTCTGCGGGCTCTCCTCGGGATATCGGATAACAGTTGAGGAAGAATAACAACACCATAAACATGAATTTTTGGCTCGCTGCGCGGATTTCTTGGATCCGCGCTGGGCCCGCCCCGGCGGCGCCTCCGGCGCCGCCCCTGGCGCGCTCCGCGCGCCAGGGAGGGGGGTCCAGCGCAGATCCAAGAAATCTGCGCGGAGCGCCAAAAGCCTATGTGTATGGCGTTTCTCCTTTTGAACGCATCATTCACAAACTGGCTGCAGCCATTTGGGGCTAACAAAATACAACATTGGTTCGTTCTGCGCAGCTGGGGCTAACTCAATAAAACACTGGCTCGATCTGCGTAGCCGTAGCCGCGCGTGCCGGTGGTGAGGGGGCGGAGCAGATGTATGCAGCTAGTAAGACGGCCCGTGCTCCTCTGGCCCAGCGTGGTGCATCGCCGCGCATCCCTGCGCTGCTTCCGAGACTGGCCCGTCCGTCAGCACCAGGTCGCCCAAATCTTGGCCCTTCTGGAACCAGCCGCCCCTGGTATGGCCATGATCCACATATAAATGTGCCACAGCACGGGCGGTGGTCCCCAACGAGACCTCGGACCTCGTCGCGCGGCCGACCACGCCTTCGGATGCAACTCCTGGGAGGTCAAGTTCAGATTTTGCCCTGGTCCGAAATCCGGCTAGATCCTGCTTAATCCCGCTTATCCGGCTATATCCCGCGTAATCCGCGGCCTAATCCGGTGTAGCAGCCCGCCAATGAGGCTCCATCATGTTTTAGCCTTCCGGCGAAGACCTCCCAGCAGTTGCCTCCTGGCATGTCTGGCAGGTTCAGGGGCCCCCCCCCCTGCGGTCGAGCCGCAGGGGCGGCCCCCCCCTGCGGCTCGCTTCTGCACGGCTGGGGCCGCCGCGGCTCCGACGCGGCCCGCCCGCGCACGCTGCCGCGAGCGCGCGCCCCGCCTCGGCCCTGCGCGGGACTCCGTGGGGCCCGCGCAGCGTGCGGTGCGGGCGGGGCGAGCGGCTTTGGCGTCGGCGCTCGCCTGCAGTCGGGCACGCCCCTCTTGGGGCCCTCTTGGGGCCGTCCCGGGGGCCTCTTAATGGGCCGTTCTGGGGCCATTTCGGGGGCCTCGGAAGCCATCTCGTCTCCGCGTCGCCATCTTTTGTCGAGGACGCCTCGTGCGAAGCGCCCGTGCTGATCTTATAGGGCGTCCTGGGCCCGGAGCCTCCCGGAGCTCGCGCTGCGCTGGGGCTCTCCCCGGCGAGGCGGCAGCTTTTTTTGGAGGCGCCGGCGGCGCGGCGGGCGGGCCATGCCGGAGGGCCTGGCGCACCGGCCTGCAGGGTTTCCTCCGGGGTGCGCCCAGGCGGCCTCCCGAGGGCACCCCCTCCCTCCACGAGGCGCGGAGGGCCCCCCAGGGGGCTCCAGAGCGGAAGCGGAGAGCTGGCGGCACAGAGTGGGCCACGGGTGGGGACTTTGCGGATCCTTGTGCCAGAGGGCGGCGGCTGGGTGTAGGCCCAGCAGCAGCTCCCCTCGGAGGAGATGGCCCTCCACCAGGACCTGAGCTCGACCCACGGAGGCACGAGCCCCTCCATCGGCAGGCGCGGCCCGGGGGAGCTCTCTGTCATAAGTCGGGGGCGGAAACGAGGGGGGTGGTGACTAGCGGGGGTGGATATCATGGCGTGGGCCATGATATCTCCCCAGACCTCATGGCGCCTCCTCTTGTTTCATGACGTCCCTGGCCCCCCCGCTGGGCCGCGCACATGCCGCCGGTCATGATTTGCACCCCCCACTCTCTTGGACACCCCCATCTTAGGCCGCTCCCGAATAAGAGCCAAGCAGGATCCAGCACGCCAGGCACCCCCGTGGCAAGACCACAGGGGGGCGGCGGGCCTTCGGCCCATCCCACCACCGTGCGTGGGTTGCGGGTATGAGGCCTACTGGATGTTCGTTGGGATCTCGTGGGGGGTCCCTCGGGAGCCTTTTGGAAGCCGTTCTGAGGCCTTTTGGGGGGCAGCTTGGGAGCCTCTTTGGGCCCTTTGGGGGGCCTCTTGGAGGCCTCTTGGGGGCCTCTTGGGGGCCTGGGCCTCCTGGGCGCCTCTGAGGGCCTCCCGGGGGCCTCTCAGGGCGGAAGGCTTGGGTTTTCGGTCCGTGTTCCCTCTCGTGGGCTCCTGTTGGGGCCGTCTCGGGGCCCTCTTGGGCCGTCTTGGGCGCCGCATGGGCCCTCTTGGGCCGTTTGGGGGCCCTCTTGGAGGCCTCTTGGGGCGATCTTGGGGGCCTCTTAAGCCGTCTCGGAGCGCCGGGAAGCCGAAAAGGCGAGAAAGCCTAAACTTGGGGACAATAAATGATTTGTGCCTCGTAGGGCCCTCTTGGGAGGCCTCCTGGAGGCCTCTTGAGGCGTCTCGGAGGCTTCTTGGCCGTCTGGGGGCCATCTTGAGCGCCTTGCAGCGATCGTTCGGCCACTCGGGGCCCTCTTGCACTGTCTTCGCGGCCTCTTGGGGCCCTCTTGGCCCGTCTCGGGGCCCTCTTGGGCTCGAAGAAGTCGTGCGAGAAGCTACGGGGCCGCCAAGGGCGCAGGCGACAAGCCCCAGGAGGTTTCAGCATGTGGGGCTGGGCCCATTAGAAACTCCCCAGGACGGAAGAACTGAGGCTCCGTGGGTTAGGCAAAGGGCCTGAGGACACGCCCACTCTGTGCCCGCACAGGCGCTCCGGCTCATACCAACCCAAGTTCGAGCGACGTGAAAGGAGGAAGAGGAGGAGGAGGAGGAGGAGGAGGAGGAGGAGGAGGAGGAGGAGGAGGAGCAGGAGGAGGAGGAGCAGGAGGAGGAGGAGGGGAGGAGAGAGGAGAGAGGAGGAGGAGGAGGAGGAGGAGGAGGAGAGGAGGAGGAGGAGAAGGAGGAGAGAGGAGGAGAGGAGAGGATGAGGAGGATGAGAGGAGGAGGAGGAGGAGGGAGGAGGAACCAGGAGGGAGGAGGAGCTCCCAGAGGCGGCGTGGCCAGCGCCGCGAGCGCCCGCGCCGCCGCGGCCGGCTGCACAGGCAGGCGCTGCAGCACGAGGAGGCGGTCCCTCCTCCCTCCTCCTCCCCTTCCCTGGACTGTGCCGCTCATTAGTTGCGCGCCCCCCCGGCTGACGAGGTCGTGCACCTTGCTTCCGTGGAGAGCCGAACCCGAACCTCCCCTTCCCTGCGCCCTCCGTCTCTCCCTCCTCGCTCCTCCCTGCGGCCAGGAGCTTCTGCTCAGCGTGTCGCGCGCCGCCGGCTCTGGCCCACCGCAGTGCGGCGCGACGCGCTGGCCACGCCCCTGCCCTCAAGCGGCAGCGTCCCGAGCCTTTCCCAGCCTCCCGCCCCCGCGGAGCGGAGCGGCACGCCATCACCTTGAAGGGAATGGCGTGTCGCCAGGGCTACCGCTGCGACGCGCCAAGTGGAAGTTTCTGAACGTATCCGTCCTCTTCCCTCCTCTCCTCATTTCTCCTCGCTCCTCCTTCTGCCTCTTCATCTCTCCCATCCCTCTCCCTCCTCATCCGCCCTCCCCTCTTCCACCACCACCCCTCTCCTCCCACATGCCTCCTTCTCCTCCCTCCTCTCTCCTCTCCTCTTCTCTCCTACATCCTCTTCCTCCTCCTTCCTTCTCCTCCTGCCTCCTCCTCCCCCTCCTCCTCCTCCTCCGTCTCCTTCTCCTCCTCCGCGATCCTCGTACACCCTTGCCCTCCATTCCTATCACTCCTCCCTCCTTTAATAATTCCTCCACTCTCCTCCTGCACCCCTCTTTTCCTCCTCGCATCCTCACCCTCTTGTCATCCTTCTCCCACCACCATCCTCTTCCCCCCCCCTCCTCCCTCCTCCTCCTCCTCTTCCTCCTCCTCCTCCTCCTCAACCTCCATTCCTCCTCCTGATGCCTCCGGGAGCCCGAGTGATGTCCCAGAGACCGACCATAGGGAGGAGGGCCTTCATACCCGGGCGACGGGAGAGCATCGCAGCTAGCGTTTCTACCGCCCCGCTCTGGTGCGCCCAGCTCCTTCACAGATCGACCCGGTTTGAGTGAAAAACATATGTTTACCGCCTCTTCCTTCTCCTCCTACTCTTTCTCCTCCTCCCCCTCCTCTTAATCCTTCTCCTCCCGCCCGGAGTGGTAAACTATACATGCAACATGGGCAAGGGCAAGGGCTCTCTTATTAATTATGCGGTTGCATTCAAAACCCTGGCCCCGGTCCGCAAAGGGTACAAATCTCAAGCCTCAAGCCTGCACGTTCAAGACGCACTGTTGTTTGGAGTTGGAGACTCCGCATGCCGCCGTGCTACAGGAGATGGACACATGGGTGAAGCCTCTATCCTTCCCTATTGCAGAAGAACCAGTACTCACATGGCCGTCGTACCTACCTGCCGAGACGTGTAGATGTTACACACTACATATCCATAGGATCACAAACTTGTCCCACATGTTTGTCGGTATGTTTTGGAAGAATGTACTGCTACGGATTTGCTGTTTAGGGCTACAGACCACACATACATGCACACGATGAGGAAATGCGATCAAAGGCCACACATGTATCATGGGCGTGGTGGTTATATGAGCCCACATACTACCACGTTAACTGATAATGGTGCTAAGATTGCGTGCTTTTTAGTCTGAGCTTTCGTTCTGGTCTATGGTTCCCCAGACGTTACTTGAACTGCGAGTTGCTGCCACATCACGGATCTGGCAGCATGCAGCGTGCGTTCTCTGAACGACTTGCTGGCCTCATCCGGGGGTCCCACAGTACGCCGCACGTCGCCTAGATGATCAGTCAGCAGGTCAGTGGCAGGACCAGCTGACCATTTCAAATGCTGCTGAATTTAGTCGCTGCCAGGAGTTGATTAATCTGTGCTGAACCACCCTTTCTTGTGCGTGGCAACGCGCGAGGACTGCGTCTGTTAAGGCGGATGCAATTTATCGCTGTCGCCAATCATACTTGGCATGAGGTCCACGTTGTCGAGCTTGATATTTCTGAGACGTCGACCCTGGTCGGAAATCAGAGGCTGTTGCTAAAGATGGCGCGTCATGACCTTACGGCTGCCGAATTTAAGATCAAGGTTTCGAGTGAAGCTCGGGACTCGGACACGTCTACCACTCCTGGTAAAAAAGGAGAGCTTGGTCTATCATCCAGAAGCGACGCAAGAAAGGTGCTAATTACTAAGGCCGTAAGATGCAGCACTTGTAAGAACCTGGAGTACTTGCAGCTGGGACAAGGGGGCACAATGCAGTAGGAATGTCAGGACCTCAGGTGCAGATGAGAGCAAGCGGCAGCTTGCTCCGGACATTGGCATGCTTGAGCGGGCACTACGACTATCCTTTGAGTTGTTTGGTTCGAAATGCCTGTTCATTTGTTTCGGCTGCGGCGCGAGCAGCTGCAAGGTTTCGTTCAACTTTGGCGAATGTGAGGCGGCCAGGATACGATGAGATTCCAGAAGTTGTAGAAGCATGCGTCTTAGGAATTTACCGTTTCAGAAGTTCTAGAGGCATGAGTATTAGGAGTCCACCAGCGTTCTCAGGAGCCAAATTTGGAGACGGGCTCAAGGGCCAGTCGCCGCTACTGCGGCTGTCTTGCTAGAGCTTGGCTGGCAACCAGTATATAGCATTTGCTTGCGAGAGATGAGGACGGCATCGAACTTCGCCCGACTGGTTGAGACTTTTCTGTGCAATTTATGAGGGCCCTGAGGTGCACGTGCAACCAGATAATCTGGAATCCGGCCCAAAAGCACTACCACAGTGTGGGTGTTCAAATGGTGTCAATTACATATGTGTTCAAAAGGAGCCTTCCAGGATGGGGGAGGAGTTAGACTTCGAGGGGCAGGGGGTTCTCAGGAACCTGATGCCGTGGTTTCTGGATTGACTGGAGGCTTCATGAAGGTGGGTATAGTACCCAGGCTTCTGGTAAGTGTGACAGCTGTGGTGAGCAGTTGGAATCCCCTTTTCACCGTTTTCGGGCCTGCCCGAGAATGGCCATATGATTGGTGATCGTGTTGAGCGTGTAGCTTACCTTGCAGAGCGTGCTGCGCAAGAGGTGGGGTGTGCACCGTTATGGCGTCTCGAGATTATGCTCCTTGGTCGCTCGACTGACCACATTCCACGTGCCACTGGGACAGCCTGGTTTTGGGGATCGTTTGACGATCTGGAGGGTTATTCTGGCTTGGTGGAGCGCGCCCAGGGATGGGGCATGTGGCGTCAGACGGTGGTGGCGCTCTCTTCCCCTAGCTTCTTCCTCTCTTCCCGCATGCGGCACGCCTGCTACTCTTTCAGACCACGGTTCAGTGCATGAGTTTGCCTATCACAGGTCGGCTCGTGTGGTGCTCCTGGTTTGCCTGGCGACCTCTTGATTCGCACAGCGGTCGATGCCAAGTCAGGTGAAGCTATGTGAGCGTGCTCCCTCCTCCCCTTTCTCTTCAATAAAGCAAGAGCACCTCTCACGAGGCCCAGAGGACCCCGTATCAGAAAGACAAATATCGGGTTGGGGGGATGGGGCTGGGAGAGATGATCATATCACTCGTAGCATCGCGTAAGCCGAGCATGCTTATGACACGGTCGCGCCCCGTAGCTTCCCAGCCCGATCCTCCCAGCCCGATAGTTGTCTTCCTGGCCTCAGGCACCACAATTCAGGAGGGAAAGAAACACACAGACACAATTAATCGTCGAGTCCCAGGAGAATCTGGGAAAATATGGGCATTGGGCGGGAAGACAGAAACCCAGAAAATATGGGAAAATATGGGGAATCTGTTTATTTGTGTGTATTTATTTGTGTGTCCCAGGGCCCCTTTTAACAATGGCGCGAACAGCTGGGGGCACCCTGGGCCGGGGCCACCCCTAGCAGCACCAGACCTGCGTCCCCCTTCCCTTCCTCTCCCCCCGACAGCGCCGAGCCGCTTCGACGTGCAGACTCCGCGCGGAGCGGCAAGACACACGCACACGCACTCGCACACAAGGCACACACAGACACACACACACACGACACACACACCACACACACACACACGACACACACACACACACGCACACACAAGACACACACACGACACACACACACACACCACACACACACGACACACACACACACGCACACACACAAGACACACACAAGACACACACACAAGACACACACACAAGACACACACACACAAGACACACACAAGACACACAGACACACAACACACACACACACACACACGCGCGTCGATTCCCGCAGGGGCGACGCGCGCGCTCGGACATCTTGTGGGAGAGGTTCATCGACGGGCGTTGTCTGGCCAAGCCGCCTGGGTAGCGATACATGTTGGGCTGGCCTCCGGCCAGCGCCGCCGATCCGGGGGGGCTTTTCCAGGTTTGCGCCAGCCAGGTTTGGGCCTCGGGTCGTTTTCACTAAACCACGTTTTACTAAAGGGAGGTCTGTCCATCCCCGATGTAAAACTGTGCCTGTACGTATATACGTATAGATACAGCAGCAGATGCCTAAGACGCTTGTGCTAATGTGATCGGCTCGGGCGTGCGCCTCCTAGGGGGGGCGCCCAGTGCTGGCATGTCCGCCTGCGACCCGGGCGTGACTCGAATCCGACGCCGTGCCGATGCTTCGCGACTCCGTGCGCGTTCCGACCCCGTCCATCTTCGGGGGCGGAGAAGGGGGGGGTGATGACTAGGGGGGGGGGGGTATCATGGCGGGGGCCATGATATTTCCCCAGATTTCATGGCGCCTCTTCTTATTTCATTGCGTCCCTGGCCCCCCCGCTGGGCCGCGCACATGCCGCCGGTCATGATTTGCACCCCCCCCCCCCTCTTGGACACCCCCCTCTTGGCCGCTCCCGACATTTACGCGACTCGATGAAGGCTGCTCCTGCCGCCCCCGATCTTGTGCGGTGCGCACCAGGGGGTGGCGCGAGGGGGGTCGTCCTCGCCGTCGCCGTCCTTCTGGGAAGGCGGGGGGCCCTCGACGAAGACAGGCGGCTTCTCGGAGGCTCCTCCTTCAAGGGAGGAAGAACCACCCGGACCGGACAATTGGCGTTTACTGAGCGGCTCTGGGCGTTGACGAAACAGCCCTGCCCTGTTCGATCCCCTCCTTGTGCGCGCTTGCTGCACGACTTCGCGTGTCGGGATGGTCCTTGTGGGGGTGGATGTTTGGCTTCTGCTCCTGGCGTCCAGCACGTCTTCTTCGGAGCCTCTGGGCCTTTGTCCGAGAAGCCCCCCCCCCCGTCTCCCAGGAGGCCCTCCGCCCTCTCAGGGAGGGAGCCGCCCTCGCGCCGGCCCCTCCCTGTGCGCGCTCCGGAGATCCCCCATACAGTGGAGACCCATGCCAAGAAACACCCTGCTCGCCTCTGGAGGATACGTGTATGAACCATGACTTTTTTGTTATGCTAGCATCTTGCCTGCGTTTCCGCGGGTGTTTGAAGCAGCGGGTATGCCAAATCGCCTTGGCAGGTTCAGTGGTGCATTCTTCGAGGGCGTGTCAACGTCCGCGGCAAGAGTATTGCATCCATCGTGAGGCAAGTCAGCGCAACAAAAAAAAGAAACACCCTGCTCGCCTCCAGGGTGCCCTGGGTTTCTTGGGCTTCGATGGTCCTGCAAAAGGAGAAGTGTGACGTTCCCACACCACAAATCCATGGGCGCTCCTGGGGTCTCAGGGTCGGGTTTCCTGTGGAGGGTTTCTCGTGGACTGGCCTTGGTAGCGCCAGAGCTCTGAGGCAACGAGGCGGCACCAACAGGGCGCCAGCCGAAACCCCGATGCACCCACCCAGGTCACGGGGCGGCAAAGAGGCAGCAACGAGGGGGCACCTACCGGGTACCAGCCGAACCCCGACACACCCATCCAGAGTTCGCGTGAACTAAGCAGGAGCCCCTGTTTGGAGAACATGAATGAGCCCAGCGCGCCCCCCATACGGGGAAAGTGTTCTGATCAAGTCCATTTCTTGGATCGGCGCTGGACCCAGACCCCCTGGGTGGCCGCCTCTGGCGCCGCCCCTTGCGCGCCCCGCGCACCACGGAGGAGTCCAGCGCCGATGCAAGAGATCCAGCGCGGACCTCCGAAAGTTAATGCCTCTGCCGCTCGTTCATCTTCTTGCGAGAGAGGAAGGAGGAGCGTCGTCGTCCTCCTCCTTCTCGTCCTCGTCGTCTTTCTCCTCCTCCTCCTTCTCCTCCATTCCTTTCCCTTGTAAACAACTCCTCCGCGTCGCACCCCGAGGCCAGTTTTTAGGGCGGTCCGGGCGTTTCGCCTGAGGCTCCCTCATCATTTATGATATTGACAACAATTTCACACATCGAGGGCGGGTTGTTTCCAAAATGTGGCTCTCGCCGTAGCGCCGCGCACATTCGTTCGAAACATTTGCAAGAGCTTCAGTGATTGAGGATAACCCGATTTCAAAATGTGGCGCTCGCTTTAGCGCCGCGCACATTCGTTCGAAAAATATGCAAGGGCTTCACGGATTGAGGATAACCCGTTTTCGACATTTGGTTCTCGCCTTAGCGCTTCGCACATTCGCTTGTAACATCTGCAAGAGTTTCACGGATTGAGGGTGGTTCCTTTTCAAAATGTGGTTCCCGCTTTAGCGCGGCGCACATTCGATCTAATAATGTGCATGAGCTTCATTTCATGGATTCCCACGATCAAAGTACCAGACAATGTGTTTGGGAAGGATTCAGGTTTTGCGGGAACAATTGTTACGTTGGTTGCCAATCACAAGAATGGCGTTCTGGCACGATCCAGGACCGTTAAGACGCAACAGTCAGGTTGTTCGGTGGCGTTGGAATCCC
>CAUYUJ010019033.1:127849-137849 GCA_963575745.1 Prorocentrum cordatum | reverse complement strand
CGCCGCAGTCAGTCGTCCCCGTCGTCCACGCCTCCGTCCGCGTCGTCGTCGTCATCGTCGTCGTCGTCGTCATCGTCGTCGTCGTCGTCGTCGCCGCCGCCGCCGCCGCCGCCGTCCTCGTGCCTGCGAAGCCCGCCGGCGCGGCCTCGTGCGCCGCGGAGTCGCCAAGGCGGGGAGCTGGACTCGATAGCAGAGGCGGACGCCATCGCCGCGGAGTTCAGCCGCATCGAGAGGGAGGCCCTTTTCTCGCTCCCTCCTGCTCCTCTGACGTAGGACGAGGATTCAAGAATACCTGGGGAGGGCCCGTCTCGGCCCCCTGGGAGATGCTTCATACAATGGGTTCCAGGGCTGCCCGTGGGCGTCGTCGTCGTTATTGATGAGATTCCATAGTTTGATCGCCCTCTCCTAAATCTGCACCGTCGGCAGAAGGCTAGATTCTTATAGTTCGCCCCGTGTGTTTTCTGAATCGTCATATGACGAGCCTTGATCGAGGCTCGAGGATCGAGGCTCTCCCGGCGCTTCTTGGTCGGGGATCGGCGGTCTTTGTCGAAGATTTGTCCTTTTTGCCGTCTTCCGATCGAGGATCAAGGCGTTGGACGTGTCTGCCTCTCTCCGGGCCCCCCAGCAACCTCTGGACAAATCTGGATCTGCGGGCCTTCAGTGAGGCGTCTCGCCTCCTCCTTCGTTTTCCTTCTTCTCCTTTTACTTCTCCTCTGTTTGTTTCTTCTTCGAGGGGGTACGACCCCCGCGTCTAGCATCCCGTGGCCATTTGATATAACGACTGTCAGGCAAACGGAGAGGATGCAGAGGGGAGTGGTTGCATGGCACAGCTAGCACGAGCGTGAAAGAACAACCCCAGCGTTGGATGGTCTTCGTGCTTGAGCTCTCCACCTCGAAATGTTCTTCGCCTGGGGTATCTGCATGGGGCTTTGGGCATTCGGCGAATGGAGCCCTCGTTCTTGACCTTTTTGTTCTGGGGCCCGCCTCGTCTCTGTCTTCCGCCCCTCCGATTCCCACGCGCCCGCCCCCCGCGCTTCAACGCCATGGGGGGCAGTCAGGCCCGCTCTTTGGCGCCGCTGCTGCCGCTGCATCCCGATCGTCGTAGCCGCCTCCAGCACTCGGGTGCGGCCTCTCAGCTGGCGACGCTGGCGCGGCGGGTGTCGGTCGGGCCGCGTGCCCTGCCTGGCACCGTGGGCTCTTTCCAGGGGTGCTCGAGCCGGGGTGGACGTGGAGGAGCTGGGCTCTGTGGCTTCGACCTGAGCGTGCAGGTAGGGTTGAGGTCTGGCCTGTCCCTCTACAGGAGGAATGCTCAAAAATTGAAAAAATAGTGTCGGGACGATTTGTTGAGTATGTTTATACAACCATTTCAGAGTATGTTTTGACTATTTTTACCTAACAGCTTTTGCTGATAGGTTTCTAGTGGGGTCAAAAGAGAGCAGCAGATGACTCCACAGGGGGGTCGGGGCGGCATCCGGGGAGCTGTGTCCGAACTCGTGTCCGAATGCGCTTTTCGCAAACAGTCACACACTTCGTGCTCTTCGACCTCCCAGAACTCCATTCCCGGGCCACATTCTGAATGCCCGGAGCCAACTGTAGGCCACTTCGTGCTCTTCGACTTCCCAGAACTCCATTCCCGGGCCACATTTTGAATGCCCGGAGCCAACTGTAGGCCACTTCGTGGTCTTCGAGTTCCCAGAACTCCATTCCTGGGCATGATTTTGAATGCCCGGAGCCAACTGTAGGCCACTTCGTGTTCTTCGAGTTCCCAGAACTCCATTCCCGGGCCACATTTTGAATGCTGAGGCAGGCTGATGCTGAGGCTGAGGCAGGCTGAGGATGAGGCAGGCTGAGGCTGAGGCCGAGGCTGAAGGCAGACTGAGGCTGAGGCTGAAGCAGGCTGAGGCTGAGGCTGAGGCAGGCTGAGGCTGAGGCTGAGGCAGGCTGATGCTGAGGCAGGCTGAGGCTGAGGCTGAGGCTGATGCAGGCTGAGGCTGAGGCAGCCTGAGGCTGACGCCGAGGCTGAAGGCAGACTGAGGCTGAGGCTGAGGCAGGCTGAGGCTGAGGCAGGCTGAGGCTGAGGCTGAGGTAGGCTGAGGCTGTGACTGTGACTGCCGTTGCCACTGCGACTGTCATCGCGAATGCGACTACGACTGCGAGAACAGCAGAACTGTACAACTGGATTATCATCTGAATCGTAAGGGGAATGCTTCCAGATATGCTCCTACACATCGCTGTTAGGTTGCTTTGCCGGGATAATTTATTTTTCCCCCCAATTCCGCCTGTAGGGGGACACGCCCAACCAAACAGTAGGGCTCACCGGCTCCGCCTGCGGCGGCGTGCCGCGGGTTGACCTCGGCCTCCTTCTGCCAGCGCCGCGCGTCCGCGTCGAGCTCCCCCGTGCCCCTGCGCCGCCTTCGCCTGTACTTCGCCCTTGGCTGCTCGACCTCCTTTTCCGCTCCCTTCTCTCCCTCCCCCTGCCCCTCCTCCTGCCCCATTCTTGGTTCTCGACGTTCTCCCTCCCGCGCTCCGCGCCCACACCGAGCCTTTCCTCGTGCCTCCTGCAAGCGGCACGGAGCAGCTGCGGACGGGCGACGCAGTCTCTCGCCTGGTCCCCGCCCGCAGCATGCCTCCAGCCCGCCCGCTCGCTGGAACCCCCGCTCTCGCTCGACCGGTTGGGGGGGAGGGGAGCGGCGCCAGCCTCGCAGCCCCGAGCGGCGCTTCCGTTCTCTGGCTGGCGGGCCTGCCAGGCTGGGAGAGCACTCGACGGCGGGGACAGCCGAAGAGGAAAGCAAGCCACAATCATAAACATAACATCTGGCACCCTCGAGGATTCCTTGGATCCGCGCTGGCCCCCCCCGCCCCGGGCGGCGCCTCCGGCGCCGCTCCCGGCGCGCTCCGCGCGCCGGGGAGGGGGGCCCGGCGCAGATCCCAGAAATCCGCGCGGAGCGCCAACAGTGTATGTTCAGGTGGTTTTGCGTTGCTCTGACAGAGCAGGGCCCTTGGTTTTGCGTTGCTCCGACAGAGCAAAGCAGGACCCTGGGGCGCCAGGGCTTCACGGGCTGGGCCGCCGGCCTCCTGTTCGCACAGCCCCAGGGCCCTCACCTCAAGGGGCGCGTGGCAGGGCTGGGCCTCGGGTGGCCACTCCAGCTGCCAGGGTGCCGGGCTGGGGCTGCGGGCCACCCACCGCGCAGCACGGCCCCCGAGACCCGCGCCACCCTGGCACGTGGCAAGGCGAGGGAGGCCTTGTGCCAGCCTCTCCCCTCCTCCTCCTCCTCCTCCCTCCTCCTCCTCCTCCTCCTCCTCCTCTCCTCCTCCTCCTTCTCTCCTCCTCCTCCCTCCTCCTCCTCCTCCTCCTCCTCCTCCTCCTCCTCCTCCTCCTCCTCCTCCTCCTCTTCCTCTTTCGCTGCCGCCAGCACGTCTGCCGCCGCTGCCGCAACCGCAGCCGCAGCTGTCGTCGTCGTCGTCGTCGTCGTCGTCGTCGTCGTCGTCGTCGTCGTCGTCAGCGCCGCCCTCCGCTCTGATGTCCCTCGTCGGCGCCGTCGCCGCCGCGATCGTCGTTGCCGCTTGGGGCAGTGTCCGTCGCTTCGGGGCCGGTCTGCGCAACGGAGCCCCCGCCGCTGGCGGCGCCGCCCCCCCCCCGACCCCTCCCAGAGCTCGGCCACGCGCAAGGGGGGGGTAGGAGGAGGGGGAAGGCTTCTAAGACGCACCCCTGCTTCTCAGAAGGCGCGGGCCTTGTCTACAGATGTAGAACCGGCGCCTTCTAAGAGGCAGCCTCCTCCCAAGAAGCCTCCCCCCCCTCCTTCCACCCCCTTGTGCGCGCCGCCGAAGAGCAGCGGCGCCCAGTAAGAACCGCCGAGGCGCCGCCAGAGGCGCTAGACCGACCGCGCAGGCACTGTGGGTACCCGGGGACCGCGTGCGGCTGGGCAGCTTGCTGGGATCGCGAGAAGGCGTCCGACGGGGGGGGGGAGCGGCGCCCTTCGTTGTGGGTTGCGGCGCGGGGGGGTGAGGTGGGGCGGGGAAGGCATCCGAGGGGGGGAGCCATTGTTGTGTTTTTTTGGGGGCATTTTTGGGGTTGTTATATATTTATATATATATATATATTATATAATATATATATATAGATATGTGTGTGTGTGTGTGTGTTAAAAAATGGGGAGGGGTCCTGGACTGGGGGGGTCTCACTTTGCCGAGTGGCTGTGCTGCTCCCCCCCCCCACCGGAGGCGCCAGGACACTCCCAGGACCGCCTGAAATGGCTCCAGGACGCCCTCAGGACAGCCCAAGAGAGGTCCGAGATGGCCCGGGAGCACTCCAAGACGGCTCCAGATGGCTCCAAGATCTGCCCAAAAGCTTCCAGAGCGTCCCAGTAGGCCTCCGACAGCACCCCCGGGAAGGGCCGAAGGGACAACAATCGTGGATTTGTGAGTGGTGTTTGATAGATTGTTGCGTTCTCCCCAGTTTGGCTTCCCAACGCTCCAAGATTGCCCAAAGGGCCCGAAAGATGAACCGGAGACGGGCCAAGAGGCCTCCAAGAGAGCGCCGAAACAGCCCAAGAGGGCCCAAAAGATGGCCCAAAAGGCTCCCAAGACGGCCGAAAAGGGCACCAAAAACGCTCTAAGAGGGGCCCCAGAAGGGGAACACGAACCGAATTTCAAACCCTCGCCCACTTGAAGCCCCCAGGAGTCCCCAACAGACCCTTGACAGGCCCCCAGGACGCCCCAAGAGGCCTCCAAGAGGCCCCCGAAAGGTCCCCAATAGGCTCCCAAAAGGCCCCAAGAAGAAGCTACGAAGTACCCAAGAAGCCCCCGAAAGCTCTCCAAGAGGCCTCCGAAAGACTTCCACCACACATATCCCAACAGGCATCCAGCAGGCCACTGGCCCATCACCCAGGCATGGCGGCCTCAGACCCACAACCCAAGTCCCCAAGACGGCTCAAGCGGCATCCAAGACGCTGCGGAAATGTCCACGAGTTCGGCGGGAGAGCCCCCTCTATATGGATTAGCATAAATCAGAAAACCTCGCTCGGCCTGTGGAGGCTTCCCCCCTCCCCTGACTCCGGTTCCACCCCCCCGCCCTCCCGCCCGCTTCCCCTCCGCCGCTCCCCTACCCCGCTCCCTCTCTCCCGCCCCTGTCGGCCCTGCGGAGTCCTTGTCCCTGGGGGCCCGGCACGCGAGGCTACGGGGACTGCCGAGTCTGGCAGGCCGATCGGTAGATCACCACCTGGTTGGAAAGAGAGAGAGAGAGAGAGAGCCATGCCTTTCCTGCTGGGGGGGGGGCATGGCCCCGGAGGCTAGCGTGAAGTCGGGCATGTCCCTCTACAGGAGGAATATCCAATAATAGTTTTAAACATTGTATGGTGACGATCTGTCGTGCTCTGTTGACTATGTGTGGTTATTTTGTTGACTACTAGTTCCTTTTTTCCAAACACCGCCTGCAGGAGAACATGCCCGACCGAAGGCCAGCGGTATGGGCTCGAAAACAGGAAAGGATGGCGTCAAGTCGACTCCCCTTGCCTGGCCAAAAACACCTGAAACTGCTCCCCTCTGCAAGGCCTTCTCGTTGAACTTTATAATCTACTTGTCGCGCTTCCTGATCAACTTCGACCAGGGGGCGGCGGGCTGGTGGGCCAACTCGGTGCTGCCCCTGGCGCCCTCGGGAGCATCAGCCACGGAGCCGCATCCTCCTCCGTCTCCGCCTCCTCCGCCTCCTCCTCTGTCTCCTCCTTCTCCGCTTCTCCGCCCCCGCGCCTCTTCCGACCCGTCCTTGCTTCGACTCTAAGTTATATGCACATTCATGTATTAAGGCGATGTTTGCATAACAGCTTGGATACAAGTTTTTGCGCAGCAGGGAACATATATTCACCCACCAAGCAGGATGGCGCTCCAGGCGCAGGAGCATTGGCGAGGTTTGGCAGTCGATATCGAAGCAAACGGGTCCAGCTGCTTATCCTATCCCAGCAATGCCGCCCCGAAGTTGAGCGAGATGCGCGCAGAGTAACGCCACAAGGGCCGTCCGCCGAGGGCAGAGGCGGAGGGTAAGCATGGGAGATCCTTGGCAGAGGGCGGACGCACAGGAGATCTGAGCCAGACTGTAACAGGTGGCTGTGTTGTGCTTGTGTGAACAACACTCTGAGATGTTTGTTTTCCTACGGGAGAGGTGGGCCGAGCTGTAACAGGCGGCTGTGTTGTGTTTGTGTGAACACGATGAGGTGTTGGTTCTCTCCTTCTCCTAACCTTTCTACGCTCGAATGGACCCGCCACCTTCCATCCAAGATCTCTCAGTCAGGCAGCTTTCCATGGTCCCGTCTCCAGCCGCGGCAGCGTGGGGAGCAAGACGGCAGTGGCGTCCAGATCGGCAGCAATGGTCGAGTGCAAGAGTTTACCGAGGCAGTGAGCATTCGACGTGCCCGTGCCAGTCCTGCGGCTGCAGAAAAACACAAGCAAGCACAGCAGCAGTGCAGGAGCTGCCAGCCGTGGCGGTCGTCTCCTCGCTTCTCCGTGCCTGACTCTCTCCGCGCGGTGCTGGGGCCCCAGGCGCACCGCCGCCCGGGGGGACGTGGGCGGGTTGTGGCCTCGCCAATCGTGCGTCCGCTTGTTTCCCCATGCGCCCTGGGCTGTTCATTCGCGCAGGGTGGGGGCGGCCACCTCGTCGAGGAGGAGCGGGAGGGGAAGGGGGAGGGGGAGGGGCAGGAGGAGCAGGAGGAGGAGGAGGAGGAGGAGGAGGAGGAGGAGGAGGAGGAGGTGGGGGCGGGGCGGGGGGGAGGGGGCGGCGGTTCGCCCCGCGGACGAGAACACACACAACCCATGAACCTCGTCGAGCTCCTGCGCTCGGTGGGGGGGCAACGAGGGTGCAGACAAGTGCCAGCAGCAGTTCGACGCGCGCCCGGCCCAGGCTGGCGTCGCGCCCCCGTTGGAGCAGAGAGTCAGCGAGTCTTTGGACGACACGCGTGGTTTGGAGGGCAAGCTGGCCAAGTCCGCGTCCACCTTCGAACTGCTCCAGACGCAGTTCGGTCATCAGCGAGCATGTATCGGGGGCGTCCGCAAAGCATCCGTGAATCCCTGTTGGGTGAGCTGCACAGCTCCGTCGATGGTGAAGCTCGGAAGCAGGAGGGCCACGAGACGGACGCCGACCCCACGATCACCTACATTGGTGATTTCCTTGAGGGCGAATATGATATTAACCAATAAAGGCAATTGATTGGCAGTGGAAAGACATCATGCTCTCTCAGTGGCGACGATATCACCCAGGCTGCTAACAAAATACGCAGCCCACATGAGCACACCACCAAGACTGTCAAGGAGTTGTCTGCGTGACAGCTGAAAGCGCAAAGGAATCCCGCACGGAGCAGGAAGAGCCGTAGGCAAGCTTTGATCAAAGAAACAGCATTCTTTGTAGCCGAGGCGTCTTCTCGACTTTGCTGGCGAAGGCGCAGCATACCCCGTCGCACAGCACAGCTTGCCGCGGTCGTTCCTGGAGGAGGCGTGTGTGCTACATCTGCTGTTAGCCGCGGGTGGCGAAGCGTCCGCGCCAGGCCAGCCGAGCGCATCAACGGCGCCAGCTTCTGCCTCTGACATCGGAGCCCGCGCCGCCATCATTATACAGCCCCCCACCCCCTCCCGAAGGTGCAGCGGGCGCTTCGGGGATGGAGGCGGCGTCTGAGTCAGCGGATGAAGCGTCGGAGTTTCAACGTTCTCCAAGTAAGCTCGCTGGTGGGAGTCCTAGCTCCATCCCTACAGAACCGATCCTCTGATCCCCCCCTCCCGATGTTGCCCCCCCCATTAGTCCGAGTATGCGCACGGTTAGCCCGGCTTTCCGCGCAGGTAAGCGCATGGCTTCCTCTGCTATCCGCTATGCGCATGGCTTCCTCTGCTATCCACACGGCCTCGTCCAAATTATCCGCCCGGCTTCCTCTGCTATCCGCATGGCTTCGCCCGCCAGAGCAGAGCAACGCAGAGTAGTTCAATGATAGTCTAATTGAGAAAAGTCGTGTACGAGTAGAACAGAGCCGATGAGAGTATAGTAGGTGTAGAGTAGAGTAGCATGGAGTGCAGTAGGAGTAGGAGTAGAGCAGAATAGAGTCGATCACCAGGGGAGGGGAGGGTACAGTGGAGCAGAGCGCAGGAGAGTACAGCAGGGTGGATGATAGCGTAGTGTCGGGTATAATAGAGTCGGGTAGAGTGAAGTAGAATACCAGGTCCGAGAACACATTCTGGCATTGCGCGTGAGTACTGCCCTACGAAGTCCAGGTTTGTGAGGCCAAGGCCGACCATGGCGTAATTATCTCAGGTCACCGACCGCTGGGACTGCCACCTGCGGCAGGGGGCTGGTTGGGTCGATGGTTCTGCGAAGGCCGCGGCAGCCTTTTATTTTTTCCCGTCCCCGCCCGAATGGGAGTACCTCGATCGAAATGGGGCTGCCCCGGGGCTAAACTTTCGTACTCCTGGCCCAGGCTATCCGTCCAGCCCGAAGCCGACAGCAAAAGTGGGCCTCTGGAGCCGACGCAGGAGGCCCAAACGCAGCCGCACCCGAGGCATTGGGCTGGCACGGGCTGGCAGTGTGGCACGTGTCTCGGGCAGAAGCAGCGGAGGCCGCTGGGAGAGCGGTGCTCCCCCTCCCCTGCGGGGGCCGCCCGCGGCTCTCAGAGCTCTCGGCCATCGGCGTGTGCTGCTCGACCGGCCGAGCGATGGCTTCATGTGCGTATGCCCCAGGTGCGGCCCTTGGACGTCGGGGGGCGCCTGGCATCCCTCGGCAGAGGATGGGCTCCACGCAAAAAGCTGTCTCGCACAGCAGTCCGTCGGCGGAGCTGCAGCGCGGGCGGCACGCTGAAAGAGGCTGGTGTGGCAGTCGATGTGCACGAGTGCTTCCACGCGTGTGAGCGCTTGCTGCCTGCGCCTACGCAGGCGCCGCGCCCGGTTTGCACCGTCGGCCGTTTCTGTCGCCTGTGCCGTTGCCGGCTTCCTGCCCGAATGCAGCGAGCCAGCGCGCCACGCACCTGTTGATTCGTTTGGCTGACGCAGGGTCGACCCCCCCAAGAACGCGTGCCCCTCCTCCTCCTAGCCTATGTAAACGGATCGACTCATAAGACCTAGGCCTACTTCTTCCAAGGGCATCAGCAACACTCGACAGTCCTGCTGCTCATCCTCCCTCTCCTTCTCCCTCTTGACAATCCTTCCCCTGCAAGGAGTCGGCGGCATTCCTCCGGAGGAAGTTCGCGAACTTCGCGGCCTCCGTGGAGTTCGGGCTCAGGAGGTACGCTCAGGGCCCCAGTAGACGGGATGACCTTCTCCAGAGGCTCGTGGCCACGTACGGCCAAGACCAGGAGAGTTGCAGACACTTGGCGCTGGCTTTCAGCATGCTGCAGGAACGCGACCTCGCCCAGACTCCAGAGGAAGAAGAGGAGGAGGCGGAGGAGGAGATGGAGGAGGAAAAGAAAACGATGAGTGAGTGCTTCGCGTTGTGGTTTTGGTGGTTTGGGGGTGCTGGGGGGCGACCATCTATTCATATATGTGCACACGCATATAGGTATATCTATGCACATGTATACACACCTGCTCCCAAGGGGTCAGGCACACTCACCGAGAAATATGGGTGATCATCTGTGAGACCAGGTACCGCAGATGTGCAGCACGAACGTCATGTGACTAGAAGCATCGCGAGTACAATATCAGAGGTCATCACAGTGAACATCCTAGGGTGCTATATGTTAACTTGTTCCGTTAGTTTGCAATCCAGTTGCAGCATTGGCCCGTTAATTTGGTGGGGACGCAGGATTACGTATACTGCTATGTCTACAGAGAGGGAAGATGAAGATCGATCGTGTTAATTTAACCCAGACAGTTAAACAATTGTGAAAGTCGTGCTTGGATGAATGTGTGTGTGCAAGAAGACAAATCGATGTGGTAATCTCTGATATTTGCACGACTGCTAGTGTGGCAAATCGTGATACATTTCAGCCTGTAGTTCTTGGGGGAGGAGAAGGAGGAGGAGGAGGAGGAGGAGGAG
>CAUYUJ010019033.1:41396-127749 GCA_963575745.1 Prorocentrum cordatum | reverse complement strand
GGAGGAGGAGGAGGAGGAGGAGGAGGAGGAGGAGGAGGAGGAGGAAGAGGAAGAGGAAGAGGAAGAAGAAGAAGAAGAAGAAGAAAAAGAAGAAGAAGAAGGAGGAGGAGGAGGAGGAGGAGGAGGAGGGTGGCCTCTAGGGGCCTGAAGGGTGACTCCTGGGGGCATCCCAGGGGCCTCGTGGGGGTCTTTGGGTGCATGGTTTGTGCTTCTGGTTTCTGAGGCCCACCCGAAGGGCCTGCTGAAAAGCCCTCGTGGGCCGTGTTGGGGCCCTCTTGGAAGCGAGTGTGAACCTCTGGAGGCTATCTTGGCGCCATCTCGGGGGCCTCGGTGGATCCGTGGATGAGCCACCCGAGAGCCACCCGACAACTTGTGCCGGAGACCCGCGGGCAGCGGGAGGTTCGCCTGGGGCTGGTCTGGTGGGGATGCGCGAGCCCGCCGCTCCCTCTGGCCATGTAGTCACCCCGAGGAGCTTTGCGAGCGAGGGCAAATCTGGAGTCTAGCTCTACGAGGTACAGAAGTAAGCCCCCCCCACAAAAAAAACGCGAAGTGTCCTTGCGGCCTGATGTTGTCTGCCTTTGTAGCCAGTGCATCGTGCAACGCGCTGCTTACGCGTTCAGCCCCGTTCCCCCTTGCGCGGTCGAAGTCGGACGACATGTGTTGCGTGTGTCAATGCGCGCGTCTTTCATACAAGGGTCGCGTCCCGTGCTTCGTTTGCCGTGCAGGGACTTCTGGAAGTTGTTCGGCTCGCCTTGCGGTCGTTGCGCGCTGTGCAGGTCTCGTGGGAAAGCGCCCCTCGATGTTGCGCAAAGTCTGGCCGTTGAATTTGTTTGGGGTGTCTACCGGCGGGGATGAGGCGCTCCCGGCCAGGCGGAATGCAGCGTTGCGAGCGGAGGTTTGGTGGGACTGGTATCGATCGGACGACGCAGCGCAGTAGCGCGCGCGGTGGGTCGGGCACGGCACGCGAGTTCGCCACCCGCGAGGACGCCGAGTGCGCACGATGCGGCAGATGCTCTCCGCCGTACTTTGCGTCATGCGTTGCCGTTGGGGCCCCGTGGTCTGATCTATCGTGGTTGGGTTGCGTCGGGCCCCGTCGGGGTTCTAGGCTTGCATGGCAGCGCCGCGTCTCGATGGGCCCCGCGGGGTCCCTTCGGACTCCGTCGGGCGTCGTCGGACTCCGCCAGGATCCGCCCCTCATGCTCCCTCCGCCCGTCTCCTCTATATACACACTGATCTCCCTCGCTGCGCCTCCCTCTTTTTCTGGGCCTCCGTCGGGCTCCGCGCGGCCCAGCGGCATCTCGCTCGCTGGAATGCCTTGGAGTCTTGGGTCGGTAGTTACCGCTTGGCCGATCCCCATATCCAGCGGGCCATGGTATCTCAGCACCACCGTCCCAACGCTCTCAGAAACCCGAAGGGAACAGCCTGTATTCCCCATCTAGGGGGCGCATTTCGGCCAGCGGGGCCCAGCCCACGCCAGTCGGGATACTGATGGGCCCAGTTCCCACCACCACTACCATAGGTAGAACGAGGGAAAAGGTAAGCTGGGGGGTTCCTCCTCCTTCTCCTCCTCCTCCTCCTCCTCCTCCTCCTCCTCCTCCCCCTCCTCCTCCCGTTCCTTCCTGTGGTAGTGGTGGTGGGAAATCGGCCCATCAGATAGGGATCTGCGAAGCGGTGCTCCGTGGGCAGACCAGAGAGCCCGTTGTGGGCTCACTGCCCGCGCGCCGACGGGGGGCGGAGAGAGGAGCGCGCGCTCCGTCGCGCCGCGGCCCTGCGCACCGAGCGTCCGGGAAGAACCGCCGAGAGCAGGAGGGGGCCCGCACGACTCCCGCGAAAAGGGGGAAGGGCGAGGAGGAGGAGGAGGAGGAAGAGGAGGAGGAGGAGGAGGAGGAGGAGGAGGAGGAGGAGCAGAGGTTTTCCGGGCAGTTCTGAGGGGAGCTTTTCCGTCGTGGTTCCAAAACCGTGGGGCCTGCACCGGGAGCCTCACCGGGAAGAGTCTGACGAGGGCATGCTTCGAGCCTCCGCCAGACTCTGCACGGAGGGGGCCCGCGGCTCCCGCGGCGGGGGGGGACGTGTGGGAGGGGTCGCGGCGACAGCGCAGTGTTCAGTGAGATTGCGCGCGGGGTTTTGTAGGTGCGGTCGGGGACGTTGGATGACGTCTCGCACCGCCAGCTCCGGCCCACCCCCACGCTTCGGCGCGACACGCTGTCCACCTCCTGGTCCTCCAGCGTCAGCGCCTCGAGCCGTTCCGAGGCGCCCGCCCCGCGGAGCGGAGCGACACGCTGTCCGCTCGCAGGGCATAGCGTGTCGCTGGGGCCGCCGCGGCGACACGGGAAGCAGGAGTTCCCGATAGTAGCGGTTCCAGTTGAGAGCCCATGGGAAGTGTCACAGGACAATCTGGCCAGCGCATCATCAGGAAAACGCGGCAACAAAATCACGAAGGCTTCCGGCAACAACAATCCACTGAGAATCCGGGCGAAGCGCTGAGCGCACTGAGCGCCGTTGCATACAAAGCTGTACAATCAGCGCACGCTGTGGACACTCTGAAGCCACAGCTCGCTATGCGGCGCTCAAGGCCCTGGATGTGGCTCCTCGGCATGCGAAGACGCTGGGCATGACGAATCCTATCATGGATCGTGTAAAACATATCCACGGATAGTCCGGCGAACCAATCAGTGGAAATGCCCACGGGACCTCCTCTCAGGCCTTGAGGGGCGGCTTCTGGTCGACTCGCAAATCAGACCAGCCGCTCGGGACGAGCCCGCAGCTGAGTTCCCTGCCCGCGGCCGTGCGACCACCTCTCGCTGGCGCAGGGCGCTTAGCTGCGTTGCGCCGCGGGCGCTCTCTGCGAGCAGGGGCGTGCGATGGAAGGGCGCCCTGCTGCGCCAGAGCAGGCCGCCCATCCGACCTCGGGAAGTCTGGGACCCCCAAGCCCAAGGCACACTGAGAATCAAGGGTCGTGCTCCACGGGGACGGCGGAACCCCCCTTCACCTCCGTCGCAAGGGCGCAGGGAGCCGTGACATACAGCGGGGGCGCGTGCCAAGAAACCAGTTGGATGTTGCCAGGGTGCCCTGGGTTTCTTGGATTTCGATGGGCCCCCAATAAGATCCGGACGATTTTCGATCGACAAATTTGGGCTTTCACGGAACAGATCTCGGATTTCAGGGTTGGGTTTCTTGCGGAGGTTTTTCGTGGCCGAGCCCCCATTTTATGCCACATGACGGACGTCTCCCGACGTCGCGGACGGACTTGCGTTGGACAGCGCCGCTCCAGCAGCGGAGACGAGGTCGTAGCATGCGGCGTGTGATGCCCTAGCGGGTCTGGAGGGCCGTGGCCTCTGTCCGGCGCGCGGAACAGGAGGGGCGAGGAGGATCAGGATGGGGAGCGAGACGGAGGAGGGATCGGGATGTGATTCGGGAAGGAAGGTGGAGGACAATTGTTGATGAGGATGTTGATGGGAATGCTGATGAGAATGGTTTGAGGATGAAAGGCGAGGAGAGTTGAGTAAGACGGAAGAGGGGTAGCATGATAATGAGCCGGCGGAGCCGGAGCGGGAGGAAGGGGCGGTTCAGGGAGACGGGTGAGGGTTGTCATGGAGGGGTGAGGGATGATCTCAGCAGTCTCCCTAGACAACCATCATTGGTCTCCTTCCACCAACATCTTTTGCCATCTTCATCAATCCTCCTGCTCAGCCGTCCTCATGATCGGGCCTCATCCCCGACTGCCTCATCAATCCTCCTACCAAACATTCATCCCAAGTCGTATCCCAAATCCTCCTTTCTAGCTGTCATCCTTTTTGCTTTTCCTCCCATTACATCAACATTGATCCTCAACCCTCCTAACTGACCCTCCCCCGCAGCATTCATCCACCCACCTTCTCATCTCTCCGATCCCTCTCTCATCATGCCCCTCCTCTCCTCCACAACCTTTGTGAGAGAGTGAGAAAGAGAGAGAGAGAGAGAGGGAGACAAAAAAACAACGATAAGAGAGAGAGAGAGAGAGATGGAGAGAGACACTGAGAGAGAAAGACATGACCAACCATACCTTGGAGGCAGGTGGACGAAAGAGCGAGGCGATGTCTGACAGAGAGAGTGAGAGAGAGAGAGAGATAATGAATGAAGGAACGAAAGAAACACCAAAGGCAGAAAGACAGAGAGAGAGAGAGAGAAAGAGAAAGAGGTGGTGGGTGAGGGGACTGCATGAAACGATGGAGGGGCCGTCTTGGCCTCCCTCGGGCCGCATCAGGATCCCTCGAGCGCCCAGGAAACATCAGGTTCACACGTGGTGCCCATGATTCTTCAAGGTTCCACGCGGTTTCTTCTGGCTCATCGCAGTTGCGCCGCGTCTGATGACATCACTACGCAGCCACCGCGCGGGATGGTCGGGGGGTCTGCACGTGACGAAATATGCTTCCTAGGGATGCATGCGGAGAGATCCGCTCCTGGCGTTTCCTTGAGGCTCGAGGCTCGTGGGGGGAGCTCCTGGAACCCCCGGGGTTCGGTAACCTCGGGAACGCGGACGCTATGCATTTCGCATAAGAGTCGCGACCTCGGGCGCTCCCGGGCGCTCCCAGGCGCCCAGCTGGATACTCGAGCCAGGCCCCAGCCAGGCCCCCAAACTGCTCCCAAACTGCTCCCAGGCGCCCCCAGGCGCCCCCAGCCGCTCCCGAGCGCTCTCAGGCGCTCCCACACTCCACCCGGCGCACCCACGCGCTCCTGAGCATTCCCAAGTACTCGCAGGCGTTCTCCCAAGCGCTCTCAGGCTGTTCCCAGCCGCCCCAGGCGCTCCTGGGCCCCCAATCGCTCTTAGGAGCTCCGAGCGGCGCTAATGTTACCAGGCGCCCCCATGCGGCCCCAGACGCTTCCATGGGCGGCCAGGCGCTCCCTTGCGCTCCAGAGCGCTTGGAAGCTCTCAGGCTTCCCCACACGTTCCCAGGCGCTCCCAGGCGCCCCCAGGCATTCCTCAGCATCCCCGGCGCTTCTAAGCAGGCGCTCTGGAGCGCTCCCACGCGCTCCCAGGCGCTCCCAGGAGCTCCCGAGCGCCTTCACGCGCCCAGGCCTTCCCTGGCTCCCCCACGTGCGCTCCCAGGCGCGCCCTGTAGCGCTCCAAGACGCTTCCAGGTGCTTCCAGGCACTCTGAGGCGCTCCGCGGCGCTCCCAGGCGCTCCCGGGCGCTCCCAGGCGCTCTCGGGCACACCCCGGCGCCCCCAGCGCATCCAGGCGCCCCCAGACGCTCCCAAGCGTCAGAGGCATTCCCAGAGCGGCGCGTGCTTCGCACGAGGGGTCGCAGTTTTTCCGCCTTTGAAAACTCCGAAGTATGACTTTAGGGCTGCGAGATGCCGCGCGACACCCAGAGCCTGCCCCAGACCAAATATTTCAAGAGAGGGAGTCATCACTTCTGTGTGACGCACAAAAGGATGAAAGCGTAGCCCGCCTTCCGCACCGCTCGGAGACGGGCGAGCGAATTCTCGCCCGCCGACGTAGTGGAGCTGGCGCTCCGATGCATGCTCGTGCCATCAGCCGCTCGCTTCCTGACGTGTGTCAGAAGTGGCGGTCGCTCGGGAGAGAGAGAGAGAGAGAGAGCAACAACAACACATACGTCCAACCAAGCATACACACGTACGTACATACCTACACACATCCATACATACATGGATACATACATACATGCATGCATGCATGCATGCATACATACATCCATACATACATACATACATACATATGCACAACCATGCATACAACCGTACGTACATCCATACATGCATACATGCATACATACATGCATCCATCATACACATGCATTCATACAACTTTCTGTGCATGTTTATATATACACGCCTAAATATACATGTGCATGTCTACATATATACATGCATACCCACATACATACATACACGCATGCACACACACATACACACATACACACATGCACGCATACGCAACCACCTACATACGCAAACATCTACACACAGACATGCATGCATATCTGCACCCAGTCATATACACATCCACATGCACACACGTACACATATACATACACACAGACACACACACGCACACATCCAGACATACGTACATCTATGGATACACGCATGTATGCATGCATACGTGCATGCGAGCACACAAACACACATGCATACACACATGCATGCGCGCATGCCTGCATGCATGCGTACGCGCGCACATGCATACTAATCATGCAAGCATGCACAGGCGTCCATGTATTGTTACACACCCACCTATTTGCACACATTCATACATGCAGACAGGCAGACAGACAGACAGGCTTATAGACAGACAGACAGACAGACAGACAGACAGACAGACAGACAGACAGACAGACAGACAGACAGACAGACAGACAGACAGACAGACAGACAGACGAACGACCCTACATACACACATACACACATACACACATACATACGTGCAGACATACATACATACACACATACACACATACACATACACACATACATACATACCTACATACGTCATATATCCATACCTACATGCATACATACATACACACATACATACATACATACATATACACTTACATACACATAACGGCCTTCGTCCCATCCCGCCACCGTGCCTGGGTTGTGGGTCAGAGGCCTCAGGGATGTTCCTTGGGGTCTCTTCGGTGCACTTTCGTGGGCCTCTGGGAAACAGTTTTGGTGCCTCTTGGGATCCTCTGGAGGGCATTTTGGGAGCCTCCTGGAGGCCTCTTAGGGCTTCCTCTGGGCCTTCTGGGGGAGTCTCTTGGTGCCTCTTGAGGGCTTCTTGGAGGCCTCTTGGGGCCTCCTGGGGGCCTCTCGGGGCCGAGAGCTCGAAATGTCCGTTCGGGTTCCCCGTCTGGGCCCCCTCGTGGGGCTGTCTTGCGGGCCTCTCTGGCCGTCTTGGAAGCCTCTTGCACGGTCTTGGGGCTGGCGCCCTCTTGGAGGCCTCTTCGGCTGTCTTGGGGCGGTATTGGGTATTGGGGGTCTCTTGAACCGTCTTGGAGCGTCAAGGAAACAGAAAAGGCGAGCACGCCAAAATCATTAAAACACCTTGGGAGAAGACATTGTTGTCCCTCTTGGGGCCCTCTTGGGAGTTCTTTTGGATGCATCTTCAGGCATCTTCGAGGCCTCTTGGGTCGTCTGGAGGTCATCTTGAACGTCCTGGAGCGATTGTTTTGCCACTCTATGCCCTCCTGGACCGTCTGGGCGGCCTCTGGGTGCTTTTTTAAGCCGTTTCGAGGCTCTCCCGAGCGAGGGGGGCGTTCCAGAGGCCCACGCGAACCCCCCCGAAAGCGCCCCGAGGCGCCCAAGAGCGCCCAGGGAACCGGGGGTCCGGGACCTCAAGAACCTCGCAAAGCCTCTACCTCTCAGGGCTGCATGAGCCTTGTGGCATTCCACTTTGTGCCAGAGGCACGGTGGCGGATATTTTTCTGAACTCGATCGCCTTGGCTCGCCGCTGCCGCTTTGGCTCGGGCACCTCTCCAGCTTTTTGCAGACGGCCCGTGTCCATTCCATGCTTTCTGCGGGCTGCTGGGGTCGCGACCTCGGCCGCGGGCTGGGCCTGGAGGAGCGAATCGACTTCGTCCTGTGCGGCCTGGGTCCACCTGCTCAGGGACATCCGCCTGGCCCTCAGCCTGTGCGCCCTGCCCATCGGCTTGCTGGCGGGGTATATACGCTGGGTGGCGGCTGCCCTCGGCGCGACGGAGGGGAGGCCATGCCCAAGGGGTCGAGATGCGGTGGGCGAGAGGGGGGCGCGTGGCAGAGCCCCGCGCCCCGACGCAGCTTCGGAGGCCGCCGTGGGCGAGGAGGCCCCCGAGGCCGCAGAGAGGGGACTCTGCTGGCGCGCCCGGCTCCCGATGGCGGCGTGGACCCGCGCTGGCTTCGGGTTCCAGCAGTGTCGGGGGCGGAAGCGAGGGGGGTGATGACTAGGGGGGGGTGGAAGTCATGGCGGGGGCCACGATATTTCCCCAGATTTCATGGCGCCTCTTCTTATTTCATTACGTCCCTGGCCCCCGCGCTGGGCCGCGCACATGCCGCCGGTCATGATTTGCACCCCCCCCTCTTGGACACCCCCCTCTTGGCCGCTCCCGACAGTGATGAGCGCGGTGCACTTCGGCAGGGCGGCGCGGCGGTTCGTCGGCTGCACGATGGGGGCGCGGCCAGGAGCCGACTCCAGACAGCGCGGTGCGGAGTGGATCCCGACGCCCGCCGAGGTGGTGGCAGCCTTCGGGTTCGCCACCGACCGAGACTCGCTCGAGATGTTGGCTCGCCTCCTGGAGGGGGAGGCGGCCGAGCCAGCCGCGGATGGGGCCGAGAGGGGTGGAGCGACATCGGGTCGGGAAAAGCCGTTGAAACCGGCATGCAACCATCCCCCCTCCGAGTGAACGGGCCTTCGCGGACGACCAGCTGCTCGACCCGTCGCCGAGGCCGAGGCGCGCGAAGGGCAGCGCGGCCGGCGGCAGGCGGGGTCGGCTGAAGGATCTCAGCGTGGACTCCGGGATCGACTCCGAGGGCCCGGGGATGGCCAGGATCGGGATCGGAGCCTGCCTGGTGGCGTTCACCGATAAAGGACGACCACGAGCTCGACGCCAGGGCGTTGGGGCTCGCCGGGGAAGGCGCGGAGGGTAGGCACATGGGTTTCCGCGAGACGGTGGGCCAGCTGACCCAGAGTGCTTGGTCCAAGGGGCCGCTGCTGGGGCCTCGAACTGCTACGTGGCTCCGCCGCGTCATTCGCGACCGCGAGATCGATCCGATGCCCCGCTGCACCGGGTGGAAGGCGGGGGCTGGCCTCGCATCCAGTGGCCAAACAATGAGTGATCATGAGTTTTGCCATCGACTCTTCCAGAAAACCGTTAAGTATGACCAGTTATATGTGAGTGAACTGGTTTTTGCCGAACTGGTGCCGAGACGGGCCGAGATGTACGAATACCGATCTCGCGAGCAGTGCCCAGGCTTCAGACGGGCTGCTCGAAGACGAGCTCTTCCACATGTGTACTGTGTACTGGCGAAACCAAGGCAGGCCCGCGATTGCGCCCCTGAGTTGGTCGCGCACGTGTCGTAGCAATTGCACGCGGAGGCGTGTGTGCTTGAAGAGAGGCACAAGATGCGGGAGGCGAGGCCCACTTCGCGCGCCGATGGCGGGCCCGGCGCCCCACGGCGCCGGCGGCGGCAAAGGCGCGGCCCCAGAAAGATATCGACAAGCTGGCTGGCGAGATCCAGGGGCTCTTTTGGACGCCCGAAATGGGTGCGGAAAGAATGGGTACAATGCCCAACAGCAGTTCCTGTTCATTCTGAACAGGACTCGCTGTCGGTGTCGCTGCGGCCCGTGCCCATGTGAGACAGGAGGCCGCCTGCCCAGCAGCGACCGCTGTTGCTTTGGGACAACGTTTGTTGTTGGGCATTGGGCCCATTGTTCCCGTGCCCATTCCGGGTGTCCAAAGCTCCAGACCCAGCTCAACGCCAGGGCCGCGGGCAAGGGGGTCGAGCAGTCGCGGTTGGCTGGCGGCTGCTTCGATGCGTGCCGCTCGGTGGTCTCTCCTGCTGCCGATCGGCCCGCTCGCGCCGTGCTCTGCGGCGTCTCTCTGCCGCGTTGGGCGAAGACGTTCAGCGGCCCTGCAGCGCGCGGCTATTGATTGTTGGATTCAAAAATCGGGCATAGCCAGGTCCCCGGGTAAGGGGACCCGGTTAGTGGTAGGGCCATGGGGCCCCTCAATTGGCCAGACTCACTAAACCAGACTTGCCGTAACTGGTGTTTTTCAGGTGACGGCAGTTCCGGTTAGTGGAAATGGGGCGGGGGGGCGCCCCCGGTACAAATCACTAAACCAGTTTCCACTAAACTCAGTTCTGCCAGCGCCCGAAAAAAATTGAGCGCGCACCAAATTGGTAGCATGGCCGCGGTGACACTGACCAGTTCCTAGGTCTCTCCACGGCCTGGGCGGACAGCGTCAAATTCACCATGGATCACTGCACCTTCTCTGGTGCCCTTCGACTGCGTCCCCGCGGCGGTCCTACGGGAGCTGTGCGGGCGCCGACTTGGCTGCGACCTCGGCCAGCGAAGGCCGGCCGTCTACGCTCTGGGCGAGCTCGCGAACTGAGGGGCGCGTGGGGAGAGCGCCCCCCGTGCGTTCCACTCGCTGTTTGCGCCCCCGCGCGGCCCCATTTTGACGAATGTTTGAAGCGGCGACGGCCCTTGCGCGCGGTTTGTCGTTCAGTTGTTTCGCGCTGGCGCGCTGCGGTTCGATGAGCTGGCCGACGGGGCCGTCGGCGTAGTTCTTGCGGCGAAGTCCGATGGCGCCGAACTGGGGCTCTTCCTAGGCAAGACGCTAGTCGACGAGCGAATCAAGCTTTAGTGCATCCTGACATCACGGCGCTGCCAACAGCTGGAGCGTTTACCGGGCTGCGCACGGAAGCGAATGATGGGCTCGTGTTGGCGCGGGTCGATATCGAGGCCGCCCCCAACTGCGCCGGTTGCCCTCAGGTCTCGAGAACATGTCAGCGTGGCCGAACTGCCCGAAGAGTCCCTGGATGAAGGCGGCCCTCCTCCCCCATCTGCATCTTGATCATTTGGAAAGCCGGCGCGTTTCATCCGAGCTGTTGGCACTGCCAATGGGGCGGAGCTGGTCCTTGCTATATTGCCGGGGTCTGACATGGCAAGGTCTCAGGTACTTCGGTCTGGCTTTGTGAGGGCCCTGATGGTTCATGCTAAGCGCGATGCTTAGCGTGTCCTGTCGCCCCGTCGCTGCGGCGATCGCGGGCGGCGTCGCCGTCAAGGGTGGCTCTCGGGCCGCTGTCGACGCTGGAATATCGGCAATCTGGGCCGCGACGGCGGGGTCTGCGAGGGCGGTGCAGAGCGACCGCCAGCAGAAGATCACCAGGCTGAACTTCCACCGCAAGTCTGGGCCCATTTCGCTGAGTTTACGGAGGCCGCGGCGACTTCGTCCTGGCATGTTGGAGTTGGCTCGGCAGGGCTGCTGCTCTGGCGACGACGGTGCGTCTCGCACTTGTGAACGTCAAAATTGCGCTGTCATGCTTCGACGCGGCTTGTTTCCAGTCGTCAGTGGCCATTGCCACTTCGGTCGCGCGGCGGGGGATCAGGCGCGGCGGCTTTGGGGCGGGGCTCGAGCTGAACTCTGAGCTGGCGCTGCGCTAGCGGCCTTCGCCCCTGTTGACGTGAAGCGGCCCGCCCACTCGCGGGCGCGAGTTTCTGGCGCCTCCGCGGGCAGCGGCGGCGCGAGAAGCGCGTTCGGCAGGCGCGGGGTCACCATCGAGACTTGAGCAGAGGACCGCGCCCGGGGCGCGGTCCGCAAGCGCGCGGACTCGGGGGCGCGATTGCCGCGCTGAGTCGGGAAAATGCAGTGCCAGATGGGCGCCGAGAGGAATCTGCAGCGGTGCCCTTGCTGGCCCGCCATCCGACCCCGAGAGAGCGCCGGGCCGTGCCGGGGGCGACGGCCGCATCGGCGCCCTGTCTGGCGCGCCAGCCGAACCGACAAGGGCGTCCTGCTACGCGGGGCGATCCGCCAGCATTGGCGCACTTTCTAGTCGGACAGCCGACCCCGAAAATGGCGCTTTGCCACGTGGGGAACGACAGCAGCGTCGGCCGGTCCGCCCACCGATCCAACCAGGGCATCGCGCAGCGCCGGGCGCGACGGCGGCAGCCTTGAGCCAGGCGCCGTTGAATAAGATCCCGCCGACGCGTGGCCACAGAGAGACTGGCACACCAAATCAATTGTCTGGGCGCTGGGGCCACAGCGGAGACATCGCGCATTCGGATGGTCTCGCTTTGATCTCGGTAGTTCGTCATCCCGTTCGCAGCTCAACGGCCGAGGGAATTGATCATGTTTCTGGCTCTCGTCGATAACATGTCCTTCGCTCTGGCCTCGGGGAGAGGGGGGTCGTCCACGCCGTAATGACACCGGACAGTTTGCGTGCTCACCAGCATCGGCATCATGTTTGACGTCTGCGTGATCTCGCGATGTTCGTTTCCCAACCAGAGCGGAGGTCGGCAGACGAGCCGTCTCGCGCCGCCCGCCCTTGCTGGCGCTGCCTGGCGGGAGGCGCCTCGGCCAAGCTGCTGTGGGCCGACGTCAGCGAGCTGCTCCGGGCGCGGGGCGAGCGGGGCGACGGCCGCGCGGCCGTCCACGGCGGCGACCTCGCCGAGGGAGACCGCCCAGCCAAGTGCGGCGCCTCGCCCCCCCGCGAGGAAGACGGCGGGGGCCCGCGGCCTGCGTCGCTGCGATTCGAGCAGCAGTTGTAGCTCGGTGTCGGCAGCGGGAGGCCGAGCAGCCGAGGTCAGCCCGAGCCGCCGCTCGAGCCGAGAGCCCCGCGGGCGACGCGCGGGCCGAAAAGCGCGTTCTGACCTTCTTGCAGGGGTGCGAGGTCGGAGAGAGCGCGCGTCAGGTGTTCGACGTGGAGCTCGACGAGTGGACCGCCTGGTCGGGGGCGCAGATCTTACCGGCGGTCAGCGTCCGACATCCTGGACGAGAGCATCGCCGAGTAACATGGGCGTGCTGTTCTGGTCGGGCTATCTTTCCGACAAGGGGTCGAAGCTGCCGTCGATCTTCCAGCGGCGCCGCCTGGCCACGAGGCGCTGGGCTCGGAGCGAGCTCCAACTGCGTCGCGCAGCGCTGGCGGGCTCCAATTAAAATGGCGCTTTGCCACGTGGGGAACGACAGCAGCGTCGGCCGGTCCGCCCACCGATCCCACCAGGGCATCGCGCAGCGCCGGGCGCGACGGCGGCGCGGACGGCGGCAGCCTTGAGCCAGGCGCCGTTGAATAAGACCCCGCCGACGCGTGGCCACAGAGACTGGCACACCAAATCACTTGTCTGGGCGCTGGGGCCACAGCGGAGACATCGCGCATTCGGATGGTCTCGCTTTGATTTCGGTAGTTCGTCATCCCGTTCGCAGCTCAACGGCCGAGGGAATTGATCATGTTTCTGGCTCTCGTCGATAACATGTCCTTCGCTCTGGCCTCGGGGAGAGGGGGGTCGTCCACGCCGTAATGACACCGGACAGTTTGCGTGCTCACCAGCATCGGCATCATGTTTGACGTCTGCGTGATCTCGCGATGTTCGTTTCCCAACCAGAGCGGAGGTCGGCAGACGAGCCGTCTCGCGCCGCCCGCCCTTGCTGGCGCTGCCTGGCGGGAGGCGCCTCGGCCAAGCTGCTGTGGGCCGACGTCAGCGAGCTGCTCCGGGCGCGGGGCGAGCGGGGCGACGGCCGCGCGGCCGTCCACGGCGGCGACCTCGCCGAGGGAGACCGCCCAGCCAAGTGCGGCGCCTCGCCCCCCCGCGAGGAAGACGGCGGGGGCCCGCGGCCTGCGTCGCTGCGATTCGAGCAGCAGTTGTAGCTCGGTGTCGGCAGCGGGAGGCCGAGAAGCCGAGGTCAGCCCGAGCCGCCGCTCGAGCCGAGAGCCCCGCGGGCGACGCGCGGGCCGAAAAGCGCGGCGCGTTCTGACCTTCTTGCAGGGGTGCGAGGTCGGAGAGAGCGCGCGTCAGGTGTTCGACGTGGAGCTCGACGAGTGGACCGCCTGGTCGGGGGCGCAGATCTTACCGGCGGTCAGCGTCGACATCCTGGACGAGAGCATCGCCGAGTAACATGGGCATGCTGTTCCGGTCGGGCTAGCTTTCCGACGAGGGGTCGAAGCTGCCGTCGATCTTCCAGTGGCGCCGCCTGGCCACGAGGCGCTGGGCTCGGAGCGAGCTCCAACTGCGTCGCGCAGCGCTGGCGGGCTCCAATTCAAAGCGAAGTCGAAGGGCCTGTCCTGGCTCGCTGGCTCATGCTCGTTCCGACGCGGATCGTGCGCGCGTGCGTCTTGGAGAGCCGCGCGGAGATGGCCGCGGCACTGCTCGTCGCGCGGGGCGCCATGCCGAGGCCGCCGATCGACCTCGCAGAGGTGACGTGGGGGCAGCCTCGCGGGGCCTGGCCGCGATGCCAAGCCACGCCAGGCATTGTCGTTCTTCTCCGTGGAGAGCGGCAGGCGCAGCAAGACCCGCGGACGCCACGAGGGCGCCGCGCTCCGGGACAGCGCGCGGGCGGGCGCCGCGGGGAATCTGCTTCTCAGGTGCCGCGCCCGCAGGGCGCGCCGCGAGAGGCTGTGGCCCATCGGCGGCGTCCAGTTCGCGGGGCCAGTCAGGCAGCGTCTGGCGCCGCTGTCCAGCGGCTCCGCGGCCATGCCCTGCCGGGCGCTCGCTCGGGCAGCGAGCCACGCTGCGGCGATCGACGAGGCGCTGCCCGCTGCGCATCAAGAGCGGTTCCGGCGCGCGGGGGGGGGCCGCGGCCCCGCCCGATGCGCGAAGCGGGCCGGGTACCTCGCGGAGCGGGGCATGGCGGCCTTCTGCGCCTGGCCCGCGTTGGCAGGCTGTGCGCAGCATTCAAAGATCAGTTCGCCCTCGAGGTTGGCTTCGGCGCGGCCGCGATCGCCCGTCAGCTGTTGGCCCGCGACGGCGTCGCGGCCAGCTGGATCAACGGGTCCTATAGCGATTTGGTTATGGTGCGGAGGCACCATGTGGGCTGGATCAGCTCCCGAGCCATGAGAGGCTTCATTCTCGCGCTGCCACTGTTCGGGAGCGCTGAGGCCCCCGTGGCTTTGAGCCCGCTGGTCTGCTACGCTAATGTGGAATGCCTAGTGAGCCCCATCAATGCCGAAGTCGGATGTGATTATTATGTTCGTTCCTTTCGCGAAACTGCTGCTGACCAAGAGTGGGTGCGCACAAAAGTGATATCACCCTGCTCTCGCTCTTCCTTTGCGCGTGCCAGTGTGATGTGCTCTCGGGCCCACTGCGTTTTTGGATTTGGCGATGCACGTGAATGCGCGCATGGTGTTTCGAGTAAGCTTCGTAACTCGTCTTTTCTCCAGTTTGGTGACTGCCTTGCTTTGCGTCTTGCAGATAGTCTTCGGCGAGGAGTGGATCGCCTCGCTTCAGACAGATACTCGAAGCTTTCACTTGGCTGTTTGTGTGTACTGGTCACGGGCCAGTGGGCCAGCATGGGCGATATGGGTGGTGTGCGACGCGTGTCATGGCGGAAGCACGTCCATTCGCACATAGGCCGTTTGTGAAACGAGTGCCCTTCGGCATCAGTTGAAAGGTGAGTGCCTCTCGGCATCAGTTCCGCCTGCGCCCTTTTTAATGGCAGCTGGCCTAGCGAACCCAAGGCTCGGGATTTTATGTATGATCTTGGTGGCCTTGGCCCCTTGTGCCCGCCGCTGCCGCGTTGGCCTTTCACTTCTCAAGTGCGTCCCTGTTCTCCCGCCCGTGGAGCCTGAATGAACGCGTGAAACTTTCGATTGCAGTCCACTGGTGGTTTGTTCGGCGCGTCTCATGGCGGATGCATGTCCGTTCGCACATCGACCATTCGTGAAAACGAATTATCCCACCAACATGGACAACGCCCCTCGGCATCAGCTCCGCTGGTGCCCCTTTGGCTGCAGCTGGCCTGAGAATTCCAGGGCGTGGGATCTGCATATGTGTATATATACACAAATATGTAATTGTGTGCGTTTGCGTGTGTGTGTGCATGTGCACATACGCGTGCATATTTACACATGGTGTACGGATTGGGTACGTGTGTGAACATAGCTTTTCGTATGGATAGAGGGACAGGGAGAGACAGAGAGATACAACAAAACAGTGTGAGCAGGTAGCTCTCACACAAACAAACACAAACACACACACACACATCTGCATATATATATATATATACATGTTTACATACATATATACATAGATTCAGACGTGTGTATATACAAGTGGTGCCCAGGCTCATACAACAAAACTGACAGGGCGTTTGAAGCAGGAAAACACCATGACTGCAGGATCGGAGATGGAGAAGGGGAGGCTGGGGCGGCGCCGCCAGGGCGTGCCTAAGAGAAGGGGAAGAGGCAGGAGGTGAACGCAGAAGAATCTGGGATCGAGGTCGCACTCGAGCGCAAGTGGGGTTGCCACACCTTGCGATGTGTGTACCAGGGCCCCCAGGAAACCTCAGGAGGCCCGACTTGGATACCGGAAGAGGCTCCTGGAGGCCCCGGGATTGTGAGTGTTGTGTGTGTGTGATGTGTGCTCTGTGTTGTGCGTGTTTTCTGTGCGTTGTAGGTGTTGTGTGTGTGTGTGTGTGTGTGTGTGTGTTATGTTTGTCTAGCGTGTGATGTGTTGGGTGTGATGTGTCTCTCTGTGTGTGAAGGTATTTCTGAGGCCCCAGGAGGCCCCAGGCGGCCTCAGGAGGCCCCAGAAGACCCGAGGAGGCTCCAGGAGTCCCCAAGAGGCTCCAGGAGGCCGCGGGAGGCCCCAGGAGGTTCCAGGAGACCCCCAGGAGGCTCCGAGGCGGGGTCTAGGGTACCAGAAGGTACAGAAAGCCCCAGGAGGCCCCAGCAGGTTCCAGGAGGCTTCCAAGAGGCTCCGAGGCGGGGTCTGGGGCACCAGAAGGTACGTTGGGCCTCGATTGTGTGAGGATGTCTCAGGCGAAATCGCCATTCTCTGAGAATCGGGGTCAAAATCATTGAAATTACAATGTCTTCTTGAAGGTTTTATGTTAGACTGTTGAAGTTCCGATGTGTTTGTGGACTCTGACGTCACGATCTGCGTGAGGGGTGCCACCGATTTTCAGAATTTCGAGGATATCCCGAGCGAAACGGCCAGAAACATCGCGGACGCAGCGCCCCGCGTACGCATTAATCGCCTCTGAGCTTTACTCCCTCGGAGAGGTGCGTATGAGAATATATACAAGTGGCACGTGTGTGCCCAGGCTCATACAACAAGCTGGAGGGGCGTTTGAAGCAGGAGTGACATGCAACAGCGAAGTCGCACTCGAGCGCAAGTGGGGTTGCCACACCTTGCGATGTGTGTATCAGGGCCCCCCAGGAAGCCTCAGGAGGCCCGACTTGGATACCAGAAGAGGCTCCAGGAGGCCCCAGGATTGTGAGTGTGTGTGTGTGTGATGTGTGCTTTGTGTGGTGCGTGCTTTTTGTGTGTTGTCGGTGTTGTGTGTGTATGTTATGTTTGTCTAGCGTGTGATGTGTTGGGCGTGATTTGTGTCTCTGTGTGTGCATGTAGTTCTGAAGCCCCAGGAGGCCCCAGGAGGCCCCAGGCGGCCTCAGCAGGCCCAGGAGAACTCCAGGAGGCTCCGAGGCGGGGTCTGGGGTACCAGAAGGTCCAGAAAGCCCCAGGAGGCCCCAGGAGGTTCCAGGAGGCCCCCAGGAGGCTCCGAGGAGGGGTCTGGGGCTCGATTTTGGGAGGATGTCTCAGGCGAAACCGCCATTCTCTGAAAATCGGGGTCAAAATTATTGAAATTACCATGTGTTTTTGAAGGTTTGATGTAGACATGGTTGAATTCCTATGTGTTTGTGGACTCTGACGTCACGATCTGCGTGAGGGGTGCCACCGATTTTCAGAATTTCGAGGATGTCCCGAGCGAAACGGCCAGAAAAATCAAAGACGGACGCACGCACGGACGCATTAATCGCCTCTGAGCGTTACTCCCTCGGAGAGGTGCGTATGAGAATATATATATATATATATATATATAACACTCCAGCTACCTCTTTCATTATGCCTCCCGACCCCCCGCCTCTCACAATGGAAAGGGATAGCTGCGGCACCGGACGGGGGGGGGGGCAATGAGAAATGGCAGCAGAGGCGGCGACGGCGGCAGGCATCATCGCTGGCACGCCAATTTGCCGCGACGCGGAGGTTTGGGACTTCGAAAGCTCCTTCCAGGAGAACGTCCGCAGGCTTTCCGAGGACGACTCGCCCCCTCTGCCTCTACGCCCTTGGGCGCAGCAGGTTGCGCGCACGAGGAGGGGCCCACACCTTCGACGCCACGGTTTTCCTTGGTTTTGTTCCGTGCCTGGGCCCTGGCATCTCCGGCGGCACCTCGCAATGGAGACGTCTCCCGGAACATTCCTGGTGGCGTGTCTTCTCCTCTGTCATTTTCTTTTGTTTTTTTTGTCATCCGCAATTTCGTGTTCTTTTATGATTCGTTGTCTTGTGTGTGGTCTTCGCATTCGTGCTGTTACTTTTGATTCATTCATCTGACTGCTCTTAGTCTCATGACTAGTCGTCTCATTATCCTCATTCTTATTACTATTCCCCTTCCTCGGGAAACCCGGCACGTTCCCCAGTACTTGGAAAGGGGCCTCAAAGACCCCCCTGTCGCCATGGCGTTTTATTCTCACTCATCGCATTGTTGTTTATGATTCCTCTTCCTCGGGAAGCCCGGCACGTTCACCAATAGAAAGGGGCATCAAAGGCCCCCCTGTCGCCATGGCGTTTTATGATCATTCATCGCATGCGCCTCCCGAGAAGTGTTCGGCGTCTTCGGCGGGGGCCCCGAGAACCTCCCCGAAGGCGGATGGACTTCCGAGCCCTCTGAAAAGGCCCGCCCCTTCTCGCTTCCCCCCCTGGGCTCCCCGCCCCTTCTCACTTCCCCCCCCGGGCTCGCCGCCGACGAAAGGCCCGCGTCGAACTCCGAGAGTTTCGGTCATGAGCTTGGGCTTCGCGTTTCGCTTTGCCGGCTCTGGCCCACCACGCTGCGGCACGACACCTTGTCCGCATCGCGGTCCCCAAGCACCAACGTCCCGAGCTTTTCCCAGCCTCCCGCCCTGCAGAGCGGAGCCACGCGCTATCCGCTCGCACGGCATAGCGTGTCGCCAGGACCGTCGCCGCGGCACGCTACGCACAAGTTCGTGACCGTAATGCCACATCCATGCGTTTTTTTTCCTTCTCAGCAAAGTGTCTCGCTCAGTTGTTCCGCTCGTGCCCTCGTGCTTCAGCGCACACCCAGCCGCCAGCGTTGGCAGCAAGAGGTGGATCTCGGGCGTGACATGCCGGCGTGCCTTCGGCGGGCATAGGGCTGCCGACGCTGTCGCACGGAGGCTTCAGCGTGCTGGTTGTATGACGCTCGTTTCGACCGTGCCAGCTTGCTTCTGGCGCGCCGCGTGGGATCCTCCTGGAGCCTTCTGGCGCGCTTCGACCAGTCGACAGGAAGACTTTTGGGGGATCATGAGGGGGGGACTCGGCGGTGGGATGGTTTGTGGCAGCATCGTTGATGATTCTGGGGTTGCTCAGGTCCTCCTCCGCCTCCCTCCTCCTCCTCCCTCTTCCTCTTCCTTCCCCCTCGTCCTCCCGTTCCCCCGGCGCGCAGGCCCAGACGTGCCTCCTGGAGGGCTGCCGGCGGATGGTGTCCTGCGCCGGCATCCGGCGCCTTCTGGGCCTGGCGACCCGCCGCCGCCGTCCTCCCTGGGAGTGCGCAGGGGAGGAGGGTTGCAGGCTCTCCCTTGAAGTGCGCAGGGCACCATACGCCCATCCACCATCAAAGGAGTGCATCATAGCCTCCACCCTCACCGGATTGCATCATAGCCTCCGCCAATCAACGTTTTGGAGACTCATTGAACTCACAGCTCATAGATTTCAGCGTGCCGTCATTCATTCCATGCGAAGCATGCTCTCTCCCCTTGTAGAAGGTGTTGATGGCATGACGGTCATGGTGGTGATGATGGTAGTGTTGGTGATGGTGGTGATGATGGTGGTGGTGGTGATGATGGTGATTGTGATGCTTGCAATTATGCTGGTTATGGTTATGATATTGATGGTGTTAATGGTGGTCATGATGATGATGGTGCTGATGATGGTGATGATGGTGATGATGATGGTGATGGTGATGGTGATGGTGATGATGATGATGATGAAGATGATGATGATTGTGGTGGTCGAGGTGGTGGTGGTGGATGTTGTTAAAGGTGATGGCGATGATGATGATGGTGATGATGATGATGATGATGATGATGATGATGATGATGATGGTGGAGGTGGTGGTGGCGGTGGTGGATGTTGTTAATGGTAATGACGATGATGGTGGTGATGATGATGGCGATGGTGATTATTGTAATGATGAAGAGTTGTCTGATGATGATAGTAATACTGCTACTGATGATGATGACGATGATGATGACGATGATGATGCTGATGGTGATGGTGATGGTGGAGATGGTGGTGGTGGATGTAGTTGATGATGATGGGGATGATGCTGACGATAATGATGGCGATGGTGATGATGCCGTCTCCCGGTTGGCTGACCGCGCGTGCGGACCAATTTAGCTGCGCTGCGACTTAACACGTGTACGCGTGTGCGTTGTATCTGTACGTGAATATTCGTATATGCAGAGGTGTTGACATATGGTCTGAAGTCAGGTTCGGCTACCTAGGCGGGTTGGTCGTTTGCGCAGCCCGACGCAAGGCCATCGCAAAACGAGGTACGGTAAGCGCGGATTCTCTTCCTTCCCCCACACGCACACACACATCCTCCTCCTCCTCCTCCTCCTCCTCCTCCTCTTCCTCCACGTTCTCCTCTTACTCCTCCTCCTCCTCATTGCACGCAGGGTGGTCTCACTGGTAATGTAGAGATTCTCGGCCTGCTCGTCTCGAGGTACTCGCGGTCGGCAACTTCCTCAACGGGGGCACGCCTCGCGGGCGCGCGGACGGCTTCTCCATCGAGGCGCTGGCGCAGATCGGCCATGTGAAGACCTCCAAGGGCGACGGCCCGCAGACCCTGGTGGACAGCGGGCTGCCAAGGAGGAGGAGGGCCGAGTGATGGTTGGGTGGGAGGGCCTCGAGGCAGATGGGAGCCCCAAGGGAAGATCAGCCGAAGGAGACAAACTGCACAAACATGCACGTCGTAGCTCCGTGCAGATGTCCTGGATCTGCGCTGGGCCCCCCTGGCGGCGCCTCCGGCGCCGCCCCTGGAGAGCTCCGCGCGCCACAGAGGGGGGTCCAGCGCAGATCCAAGAACTCCGCGCGGAATCCCGAACACGTATACTGACGTCTTTTCTGCTCCTCTCCACCAGGGCAGCGAAGGAATCCTGGGTTGAGAGGGGTCGCAGAAGCACAGATTCCCGAGGGATATTCGGGACTTCCAGTGGAATCCCGAGCAACGGTAAGAAAGCACACACACGAAAGTTGAGCAATCCCAGAGTGCTCGAGCCGTTCTCGTAGTAAGTTGATGGAGTATAGCACCATCCAGTGGAGAGTACCAATAAGCACAAGAGTTGTTGCGGACATGCACAGTCGCAAGGGAAATGATCGAACATGTTCGGGTCCTAGAGGAACCCTCACGGAAATGAGCCTGGAGGGCGATACGCGGAAATCCGAGCAGCAAGTGACAGAACGCATGCTTCGGCTCGCCGCCTCGGTGCATCCTGAGGAGGCCTGCTCGGCACTCGGGATGCCGCCCCCCTCGCGGCGCAGGAGTCGCCATCGGCCTGCCGGGGGGGTGGGTGGGAGGGTTGGCCAGCGATTGTTTCGTTGTTAGGGGGCCACATGCGAACCCTACCCCTACCCACCACGGTTTTTGAGGGGGAGGGTGGGGCTCACTTCGCTCGTGACCTCCCGAACGAAGTGACCCCCCCCCTCCCCCTCAGAGATCGTGGGGGGTACAGTCGGGGCCCTGAAGAAGGAACCCTTTTCGTTGGGGAGGGGCTCCGCGTTCCTTAAGTGTTTCGCAGCTTGCCTCAGGTTTTCCTTATGTTTCCGATCGGAAACCGAAGTTTCATTTATGGAAAACAGGGGCCTCGTTCCCTATTATGGGCTCCTTGGGTCAAGGCCCCGACTGTAGGGGTAGGGTTCGCATGTGGCCCCCTCGTTGTCTGCCTCGGCCCTGGCCCGGCCGCCGTGGCACCTCTCGGGAGGGGGTCGGAGCCCAGGCCCCCTGGGGCCCACGCGTCGGACCGGGGCAGCGCGCCGGGCGTCCTGGGAGGGGGCGGGCCGGCGCTGCTGCTATGGCCCTTGCCGGGGGGGGGCCCTCGTCGCCGCGGCCGGGTGCGGCCCGGAGGACGCTGCCCGCCTGGGACATATCCCCATCCCTGTGCTGGGCACCTCCTCATCACGATGCCGATCTTAGGGATTCCCTTATTTTTGGGGGCGAATCCCTGAGATTGTCATCGCCTTTAAAGGCGTGTCAGTCTTAGGGATAGAGATACGTTCGAGGCTGGTAAGAACAGGGTTGGTCAGAGCCCCGAATCATCAGACGTAACTCGGGTCAGGGCTAACTCGGGTTGGTTTTTCGGGAATCCGAGCCCGAGTTGCCCTGGACCCGAGCTACCCCAGATAATTCGGGCGTCCAGAGTTCCAAATCATCAGGGGTAACTCGGGTCAGGGCTAACTCGGGTTCGTTTCTGGGAGATCCAAACCCGAGTTGCCCTGGGCCCGAGCTGCCCCGGAGAACTCGGGCACCCAAGTCGGGACGGCGGGGTGTGTCTTTGCCGCCTTCGACGCCCTTTTAACCGAAGGAGGGAACTCGGCGTACACACAAACAGTCGGAGTTTCGCGCGGACTTGATTATTGGGTCGGCAGATCCGAGAGATCCTCGCGGACCTTCGAATGCTTGTGTTTACCTATAAGACGGGCCAAAGGCCGATAAGGAGACTGCGGGGGTGGAACTAACGACGGGACAACCATCGTGACAACCGCCTCCAGCCAACGAGCAAGTTCGACCAGTCTCACGAGTGATCGGCCTCACTATCTATCTATCGATATCGCGATCAACAAGATGTATGCCGATATATCGATACTTATATCGACCGATCTGATTGTCGGCCTCACTACCTATCTGCCTATTGGTACATATAACATATATGCGTACATACATACATATATATATATATCTAGATATATGTATACATGTATTTCCCTACCTAGGCTCTGCCTAGAAGGGTTCTTACTCTCTTAGCTTAAAGGGGCCGGGCAGTGCAACACGCCCCGGGCGGTTCCCCCAGTCCCCTGGGAGCGGTTCCCCCCAGTCCCCTGGGAGCTTTAGCTTTAGCTTCAGCTTTAGCTTTAGCTTTAGCTTAGCTTTAGCTTAGCTTTAGCTTAGCTGTAGCTTAGCTGTAGCTTAGCGTTTCGCTTAGCTTTTCGCTTAGCGTTTAGCTTAGCTTTAGCTTAGCTTTAGCTTAGCTTTAGCTTAGCTGTAGCTTAGCTGTAGCTTAGCTGCAGCTTAGCTTTAGCTTAGCTTTAGCTTAGCTTTAGTTTAGCTTTAGCTTAGCTGTAGCTTAGCTTCAGCTTAGCTGTAGCTCAGCTTTAGCTCAGCTTTAGCTTAGCTCTAGCTTAGCTTTAGCTTAGCTTTAGCTTAGCTTTAGCTTAGCTTCAGCTTAGCTTTAGCTTAGCGTTACTGTTACTACTAATGCTGCTTTCCTAGGGGTTCCAACTCCTAGGTAGGGTCGCACTGGGATACTCTTTTTTAATATATATATATATATATATGTATGTATGTATGTATGTATGTATGTATGTTTGTATGTCTGTATGTATGTATGTATGTATATATACATATATACACACATGCTATTACGATCTATCGATCGAATGGCCTTCGTCCCATCCCGCCGCCGTCTCTGGGTCGTGGGTCAGAGGTCCGAGGGATGCTCCTCAAGGTCTTGTCGGAGCGCCCTCGGGGGCCTCTTGAGGGCAGTTTGGGGCCTCTTGGGAGCCTCTTGGGGGCCTCTTCGCGGCCTCTTGGGGCCTCTTGTCGGCATCTTGGGGCATCTTGAGAGCCTCCTGGGGGCCTTTTGAGGGCCTTTTAGGGCCTCCTGGGGGCCCTCGGGGCCGAGGGCTGAACTGTCCGTTCGGGAACCCCCTCTGCGCCCCCACTTGGATCCGTCTTGGGTGCCTCTTGGGCCGTCTTGGGCGCCTCTAGGGCCGTCTTAGGGCCATTTTGGGCCGTTTTGAGACCCTCTTGGAGGCTTCTTCGGCATCTTGGGGCGATCTCGGGGGCCTCCTCGGCCGTCCGGGAGCGTCGGGAAGCCGAAAAAGCGAGAACACCAATAAACTTTCAAACGCCGAAAGAAAATCAGCGAGTTTGGCCTCTTGTGGCCCTCTTGGGAGGGCTCTTGGAGGCCTCTTTGGATGTCTTGGAGGCCTCTTGGGCCGTCTTGGGGCCACCTTGAGTGTCTTGGAGCGATCGTTCGGCGAGTCGGGGCCCTCGTGGACCGTCTACGGGGCCCATCGGGGCCCTCTTGGACCCGACAAATTGACGTGAAAAGATGTGTCGGAGCCCATTGTCGAGGACCGAGACTCGGGGGGCTTGGGCAAGAAACCTGAGGACACGCCCACTCCTTGCTCAGCGGCACGGTGGCGGGTATCACCACAGATGCTTGGAGATCAGTAGTTATATATCGACCTCGCGATGTATGTATGTATGACTATCCGTACAGGTGCATGTATACATACAGATATATATGTATGGGCATACATGTATACGCACCTATAGCGATATCACGATCCGCCAGTCTCACCAGCAGCCGTACTACCGATATCTGTATCGACCCTACACTTTGTTAATCGATCTCGCTATCGATGTGTCGATCAATCTACGTACCGGTAGGATCACCCTTAAGGTGATAAGGAGGTTCGGGGGGGTGGGGGAAGGTGGAGGTGGTCGATTTGCTAGGGGGCCCGCCGACCGCTAACACAATCATGCACGAAACATAGTACATACATCCTACCCCCGCTTGTTTCTATCAACGCTTTATGTTTCCATGCATACATCTATATATATACACACATATAAATTGATGTACAATTTCTTATCAGTCTACCTATCGATCTATCGATTGAGTCGATCCCTCAGACAGGTCATAATTGTGTATATGTATATCTATATACACCGCGGGGATGGTCTGCGCAAGGACGTGGCATGTCTCTGTTCGTGCACTATGTTGTGGCGGCAGGCGCCGCATGTCGCATTTATTTGCTTCTACCCGCGCTGTTGCGCAGGTGGTGGTAACAGTTGGGTTTTATTTGCCTGTTCCGTACTTCATAGCAGCGATCGGGAGTGGGTGGTATTTGTTTGTTGGTTGCAATGCAGAGTACGTGGCAGCTCTTGTCCCGCTTATTTTTTGGCTGCCGCTTGGCTGCGCGCACCTTCCTATCTACCCAGCGGCCCATCCATCTATACAGATACCTACCTTGCCATGTATTTATCTACCCACCTACTTATACATACATATATATAGGTATACATATACATCCGTATATATATATATATATATATATTTCCATCCGTCTATGTATTCTGGTTATCTCTCTGACCACCTCTTTGTCGAGCTATATATGTATGATGATGTGGGTGGTAATGGTAGGTGGTGGTGATAGTGATGGCGGTAGTGGTGGTGGTGGTGGTGATGGCAGGGTGGTGGGACGGTGGTGGACATGTGGCATGCTTTTTGTTGGGGGGCAGGCTAATGCACCACAGCTCGATGCCAGCTTCACTTAGGAGCGCGTGATCTAACGGCTGCGCACTGGAGAAACAAATCAACCCCGCTGCAATCCGACATGCGCGCGGAGTACTAGCAGAGCTTGGTGCCACGAAGCGGGCGGCCGACGGCGTCGTCGTCGTCGTCGTGCTCACCATCACCATCGCCGCAATCACCACCACCGCCATCACCACCAGCAGTCCCAGCGTCATCATCATCATCATCATCATCATCATCATCATCATCATCATCATCATCATCATCATCATAGCAAATCTTGGCATATGCGGACGATTTGTGGTTTGGGCTTCGGGATGTGAACGCTGATCTACCGATCCTTCTCCCGCTACTCCAGCGTCTGCATCCTGGGATTGGGCTTGCTCTGAACATGAAGAAGTGTGTACTGATCCACTGTGGTCTGAGCCTTTCTCCGCGTTCGGCTCGACTGATTCGCAGGTTACTCGCTAGTCTTGGGAATGGGGCTGATGCCATTGGGTTGGTTCGGCATGCTCGATATCTTGGGATCCAGACTGGTCCAGAAGGTTGGAAGCACGCGTGGGGCACCGCTCTGCAGAAATTTCATCAGCGTTGTATTGAGATTCGGAGACTTCGGATTGGGCTCGCTATGAGTATTAGGACGTACGTGATATTTGCCGTCTCGGTTCCCAGGTTTGTGATGCAGTTTTATCCTCCGTCGTCGGCGGTTCTGAAGTGTAAAGGGAACATGCAACAGAAACTCATGGCGGGTCCTCGGTTTGCCTTCAACAGACTGATGTGTACCAGGATGTGTGATCTCGGCTTATCGTTGGAGTTCCGTGATCTGGCCCAGATCGGTATTGCTACTCAGGTTCGTCTTGCCCACAACAGTGCTGTATTCCCGCGAATCCGTGGTCAGATTCTTGGTCTTTCCCAGGAGGACGATTTCCACCATGCTCGGATGCGGCATCCTTGGTGGCAGCACACGTTCTGTCGGCCTCTTATTGACATGTGGAGTGGGCACATCCACCTGTGCGCTGGCTTTCTTCAGGCCTCGGGGTTCCAAAAGAAGCTCACGCGAATCCTTCGTGTCCGTGCTCCTCCGATCTCTCCTATCCGCTGCCTTCACGCCCGGGTGGTCCGATGGGTCCCTGGGGTCTCAGTCGCCCAGATCTCTGCCGCCGTTCAGGTTGTCCGCAAGGTTTGCAAGGTAAGTTCTTTCTATCTGGGGCTCGCGGTCTTACGTGTCCTGGCGAGGGGTGTCTGTACCAGTGCTAGATTTCATCATGGGCCTATCGGATGCTGCTGGAACTGTGGTGCCATTGGGGCCAGCGACTCTATGGAGCACTATGCGGTATGTCCTGAATTTCGACGGCTGAGTTTAGCTCTCGCCCCTTGCCCCCATCCTTTTTTTAGCGAAGAGTCCTGGTTCCGATGTTTAACCTTTATTGCCCCTCCCCCGTTTTTTGAGCAGCGATTAATATGTGCGAGCCTCTTGGATGGATTCCTCTTTGTCCAAGCAAGCTTCCGTGAGGGGTCCAGGCTGTCGCTGATGGATCTCCTCAAAGGCCGCATCCGCTTGCACACTCGGCGGCACCCCAAGGTTGCTCGTGCCTGGTCTGCCTCTTCCTAGTAGGGGTCTTATATACATTTGCCCCCCTGGGGCTAGTGGCTCACTGTCCCTTCTGGGACCTGCGGAGTCGTACGCTGTACATGTACCATTATGTCGTCTTGTTGCTCTGTTCTCCTCGTGCCCCGCTGGGGGCAGCGGGCTTGGCCTCGCTCTCTGCTGATGCCCGTGTCGGGGTTCCCCGAAAGCCGCTCTCTCTGCTCCTCTTGGGGTCCTCTGCGCGGCCCGCGTTTCCCCAAACAGTGCTTCTTGCGGCGTCCATTGGCTGTTGCAAGTGACAAGCCTTGTTTCAGCTGTATTGGCCGCCGACTATTCCTCATTAGTTTTGCTGCCGCCAGGTTACCGATGAAGTACCGCAAGGCTCCGCCTGCTCTCTGGAGAGAGATTTTGTGAGGGCAGGGTCTGTTTTCCTCGATCGTCGCCTGGCCACGGGCTTAGCTTCTGATCGGCCTCCCTCTCTCTCAGGGTATGCATTCAGTGGGATTTTAGCAGTGGTGCTGCAGGAAGTTTTTAATTATTGTTTAGCTCCCATCTTGTGAGATGGATCTGGACTGGACGCACTGCATCGGTTGTCATCTCTCATTGCCGTCGGTCCTTGAGGGGAATCATCATCATCATCATCATCATCATCATCATCATCATCATCATCATCATCATCATCATCCCCGTCATCGTCGTCGTCGTCGCCGTCGTCGTCGTCAAGGCCTGGCGCAACCCTATTGCCACTGGGGCTCGTCCCCCAGCGTGCCGCGAAAAGGCGCCGAGTGGCACCAGATCTGGTCGCTGTCGGTTTTGTCGTAGCGCCAGTGGCTTCCGCCCTTGAGCTCCTGCCAGTCCGGGCCGCTTCCCAGCGCTGCCGAAGGCTGTCCGCCCTCGGGAGCGCCCCAGCCCCGCGCATCCGGCGGCGCGCGCTCGACCGCGCGCAAGGGCTTCGCCCGCATTCGAAAGTCCTGGCCCCCCCCCCTGCGGCGAGACAGCACAGACGCAGAACCCGCAGAGGCGCGCTGTCAGAGACCGGCGCGCCACCGTTCCACTCTGCGCACCCGCGGCGCACGTGCTCCTGGCGCCCCGCCCCTCCCTTCAGAACGTGAATTACCAACCCCGCTTTCGCTTCCAGGCAAAACCAAGTCATACCACGCGCCTCCTCGTCAAGCGGCCTGACCAGTACAGGCCGTAGTTTGGCCTCGTTTGGTATCTTTTGGAAGCGAGGGTGGTCAAAAGCGCGGTAGCTTTGTTTTTCCCCTATCCCTGGAAGATGCGCGCCGCGGAGGCCGCGGCCGTGCGCATGCCCCCCCGGGACAGCGGCCGCGCACGCGCGCGCAGTGGCTGCGCGACGGCACGACTGAGCAAAAGGCCGACGCTCCCTGCGATGCGAACGAGCTCGCCCACAATTTACCAGCCTGGAACATAGCCCTATCCCTATGCTGGGCATCCCCTCATCACGATGCCAATCGTAGGGATTCCCTTATTTTTTGAGGGCGCATCCCTAAGATTGTCATCGCTTTTTGGCATGTCAATCTTAGGGATAGGGATATGTTCGAGGCTGGTCAACGATTAGTGAGCCGAGCGCCGTGCTCGCGAGATGGGCGCCCCACGTCAAGACACGCGGCCTCGCGCACTGCGACGGCGCGCCGTTTCCTGGCAGAGCCTGGGGAAAAAGCACGCCCCGCCCACGGCGGGGCGCATGCCCCGCTGAACGCGGGCCTAGACGCGGCGAGCGGCCGCCTCAGAGAAGAAAACCGGCGCGTTTTCCACCTCGACGCCAATACAGTCGAGGCGCTGAAGAAGGAACCCTTTTCGTTGGGGAGGGGCTCGGTGTTCCTTAAGTGTTTCACAGCTTGCCTCAGGTGTTCCTGGTGTTTTCGATCGGAAATCGAAGTTTGGCCTCGTTCCTTATTTAGGGTTCCTTTTTAGGTCAACGCCCCGACGGTAGCGACCGCGTGCTCCTTCACGAGCTGATCTCTGCTGAAGCCGAGGCGCGCTCGCACGCGCGTCGCCCGGAGTCCGCCCCCCGCCACGCCGGCGGCGCCCCTGCCAGAGCCTGGCGACCTGGAGGTCTCGGCACGCTGCAGGGCCACGGTTCGGAGTGCGCGGTAGAAGTAACGCACTTGCCTTCCCGCGGAGCGCCGCCCAGCAGCCCGCGCGAGCTCCCCCGGAGTGACCGCCGCCCAGGTGCGGTGCCACCCGAAGGCCGCGGTCCCATGGCATGGGAGGCGCGCGCGGGTGACCTGGGCATGCCAGTCTGGCCAGAGATTTTCGGCGCGGGCGCCAGACATCATACGCACCCTCCTCCCGCTCTTCCTCCTGCCTTCCTTCCACTGCCTCCTCCTGCCCCCGCCCCCAGCCCCCTCCGAAACCAACTGAAGTAGAGCTGGCGGCGGCATCTCCTTAGCATGACCCTCTTTGCCGCCCCCCCTGTCCTCCTCCCCCCAACCCTCGCCCCCCTCCCCCCACTCCCCCTCATCCCACTCCCCCTGCAGCGCCTTGCAGGACCGCCTGGGTGTCCGCGTCCTTCGGGTAAGCCGCGACGCGACGCGACGATAGCGCGCATGTTCAACCTCCCGCTCTTTGATGGCCTGCATCTGGGCCAGTTCTGAACTCCGCTCGCACCCAGGCTGCCGCCCCAGTCGCAGGAGCGACGGCACCGCGTCCGCACGCGCCGCAGCACGATCGACAGCCGCGCGCCTGTCCGCTGCAGTGCTGTCAAAGACTGACCCCTGTAGGTCCTCGGCGAACTCCGCGGTGCTCTCGAAGCAACTTCTTCTGCTGCGTCCTCGGGGCCGCCCCGAGCGATGGTTTCTTCAGCGTTGTCCTCGGCGGCAAACGCCTCTCTGAGGTCTTGCAGCATGCTTGCCGGCAGAGCCGGCGCCATCGGCTTGCTGGCAGAGCCTGGCGCGGCCGCGGCCTCTTCTGCAGGCCCATGCGGCGGGGCGAGGGAGCCCTGCCCTGCCTCCGCTGCCGGCTCGCTGGGTTTGCTATTTTTCGAGATCGACTTCGCGCACCGACACTAGCCCCGCATCTGGTGCAGAGTTTGGAGGGGCAGCGTCTGCAGGGGCACATGCTCCCGGAACCGACGGAACCGAAGCCGCAGCCGACGGGGCCGACGGGTCGCCACCGCTGGATTCGCTCCGAAATCCGTATCAGAACGCGCCCTGGGAGAGGTCAACGGGGGTAGCGGTATCAGTACCATTTGGTTTCCCCACCTTCGGTGTGTGATCTTCAAGGCGTGAGGAGGAGGAGGAGGAGGAGGAGGAGGGGGAGGAGGAGGAGGAGGAGAAGGAGCAGGAGGAGCAGGAGGAGCAGGAGGAGGTGCAGGAGGAGCAGGAGGAGCAGGAGTAGGAGGAGGAGGCGGAGGAGGAGGAGCAGGAGGAGGAGGAGGAGCAGGAGGAGGAGGAGAAGGAGAGGAGGAGGAGGAGGAGGAGGAGGAGGAGGAGGAGCAGGAGCAGGAGGAGGAGGAGGAGCAGGAGCAGGAGGAGGAGCAGGAGCAGGAGGAGGAGGAGGAGGAGGAGGGCTTCCCCCCCCTTCAGCTCCATCGGCAGCCCCCGGCCTGTGCTCTGTGCCCGAGGGGGCTCTGAAGGCCCAGCGCGCGTTCTGCGGACCACCGGCCTCGGCGCACGCTGCGCGGGAGACGCGCATGCGCCGCCGGCGGTGCCGGCCTCCCGCGGCCCCGCGGAGAGCCGAGGGTCGGGTGTTGCTAGAAGTGCCCCTGGCCCAAGGTGTCCCCAGATTTTCGCGTCGTTTCGGAGCCCCAGGGGCCCTCTGGGCCTCGTGAGGGGGGCCCTGGAGGCCGCCTGGGCCACGCCGAGAATCCTGGGGGTACCTTGGGCCAGGGGTGCTTCTAGCAACACCCGAAAGTCAGCGAGCGAAGAACGGTATAAAATAAACTTTTTCGCTGTCGGTGGCGCCTGTCCCTGGGCGGCTGGAAAGTTTATACCCCTACGGTGCCACCGTAAGGGTATAAACTTTCCAGCCGCCCTGGGACAGGCGCCCCCGACAGCGAAAAAGTTTATTTTATACCGTTCTTCGCCCGTGAAGAGAGGGCGGGTGAGGCACGGCTCGTTGCGACTCCTCCGATTCGGTTCGACTCCATGTCGAGGGGTTCCGATGCCGCTGCGGCCCGGCCTCGGCTTCCGGCTCGGGTTCCCGATGCGGCTGCCGGTGTCTCTCCCCAGGGCCCCGCCGCTCTGCCGCTCCCCGCCAGTGCGGCCCCTCCCGGCGCGGCTGCCGCCTTCCGCCGATCCGATGTTCGTCTCGATCGCCGACTCGACGTGCAGTCAACCTGACGAACGAACATCACACACCCATACCCATAGGGGGGTCGTTTGGAGGAGGACTGGCTATGGGTATGGGTGCGGGTTGTCGGACCCTGGGGAACGTTCCCGTTCGAGCGGGGACCCCCGTTCGACAACACGCACCCATAGCCCTCTCCGACCCCCCTATGGGTATGGGTGTTTGTGGTTGTTTCGTCACAACCAGCGTAGTAAGGATGGGCACCCTTCGCAAGGGCACCCCTGCAGCCTTGCCTCCTCGGTCCATCCTCGGCCACCTTCCTTGGCCGCGCCCCGCTCGAGAAGCCTCGAGGTGGCCTTCCCAGGCCCTTGCACCCTTGTCGCGCCTCCTTCCTCTGCGGGTTGACTCTATCGATTCGCCTTTGGGGCTCCCCTGGGGGGGCGCCCTTGCATCCTTATCGCGCATCCTTACTCTACGGATTGACTGTAGCGATTCGCCTTTGGGGCTCTCCTGGGGGGGTGGGGGGGGCGCCCCGCCCCTGCCACAGGTGGACTTCGTCGCGCAGGAGATGGCGCGCGCGCACCCGGGCGAGCTGGAGGACGCGGCCCGACCCGGCAAACTGTCAGTGGTCCACAATCGGGAGCCTCGAGACAGGGGTCAATGCAAACGGGGGTCAGCCAGGGCGCCAGATCCTGCAGGATCCTGCGAAGACCCCCTCTGGCTGACCCGGGTTAGCGAGCCGCTCGTGGCCGCGAGGCGGCCGCGCATATTTGCTGACCCGGGTTTGCGAAGATCTGCGTTGCAGTTTTTTGTTCCTGCATTGTAGTTTTTGGTCTACTGCTGACCCGGGTCTGGATTGACCTGGGTCAGAAGATCCCCGACACAAAAGCTGCTCCCAATACACATCTTCTTCATTCATTAATCTGGTTTGGGGCTCCAGTACGTTCCCGGCCCCATTTCGGGCGGCCCGCTCGTGCCAGCTCGCGCGGAGTGCTCGCTCCAAGCACTTGGGCGCGCCTGGGAGCGCCTGGGCCTGGATTTCGGGCCAGCCCGGCCCCGGGTGGCAGCCGGAGGGGCGGCGGGCCTGCTCGGAGGGCTCGGACGGGCCCCAGATCGGGGGCGGCAAAGAGGGGGGTGATGACTAGGGGGGGGGGATATCATTGCGGGGGCCATGATATTTGCCAGATTTCATGGCGCCTCTTCTTATTTCATTACGTCCCTGGCCCCCCCGCTGGGCCGGGCACATGCCGCCGGTTATGATTTGCACCCCCCCCTCTTGGACACCCCCTTCTTTGCTGCTCCCGACCAGACTTTCTGACAAGCTTTCTTTCTGTAGGCTTTCTTCGAGCCCGGACCCTCTCTCGAGACCCAAAGCGCTGGAGGAGAAAAACATGTGCGTGGGTGTTAATACACGTATGTGTGGCTAAAGATATACATATGTGCATTCGCACTTACATCTGCTGCCCGCGCTTTAGGGCCCTTTGCGCCGCCGGCTCAACAGTGTGTGCGTGTCGGCTCAGCGCAGCTCAGTGCAGCTCTGTTCCGGCGCTGCTCCCCCCCCTCGGCGCCCCCCCCGCCACAGCCGGCAGCTCTGAGTGGCCCGGCTTTCCCTCTTCCTGTCGCGCCGGGGCTCCTGCTCCTCTTTCCGTGCGCTGCGGCGTTACTTTGCATACAGTGTGTCCCCTGTTGCCACTCCGCCGGAACAGTTGCCCTCTGCCCAGCCGCCGACGCAAAACGTGTGTGTCGGCGGCGAGCGCGGGGGGGAACTGAGAAGGGGCCAGCCTTCTCAGAAGGCTCGGAAGTGCCCGGGCCTTCTGCGAAGTGTTCTGTGCCTTCCCCGAAGACACCGAGAACTTCTCAAAAGGCGCGAGGGCTCCTGAGAAGCCCCGCCGCCTTCCGAGAAGGCCTTCTTTTTCTCATTTCTCCACCTCGCTCGCCGCCAAGTGTGCGTGTGTGTGTGGGTGGTGTGTGTGTGTGTGTGCGTGTGTGCGTGTGTGTGTGTGTGTGTGTTTGTTTGTGTGTGTGTGTGCGCGTGCGTGTGCGTGTGCGTGTGCGTGTGCGTGTGTGTGTGTGTGTGTGTGTGTGTGTGTGTGTGTGTGTGTTTGTGTGTGTGCGTGTGTTGTGTATGCGCGTGCGACGTCTCGTACACCTTTGCCTTCGACAATACCATTCGATGCTCGTTCGCAATCAGCACTTCCCTCTGCTGCCCGCGCTTGGGGACTCTCTGCGCCGCCGACTTAAACGAGTGTGTGTGTGTGTGTGTGTGTGCGCACACATTCTGCGGGGCGGTTCCCCTCAGCTGCCGAAGGCCCCCTGCCACCTGGCAGGGCTGCGAGGTTGCAGCGTGAGCATTCAGACGTCCCGGCGCGTCGCCGTGCGCGCCTGCCGAGAGAAAACCCCAGACTCTTCGAACCGTGATCCAAACACAATTGAAAGTTGTTGCTATCCCTGGCCCTTGTGCGCATTCAGCGGGCCCTTTTAAGGTCGTAGGGTCCTCAAGCCCCACGGTATTGGGGGGTTGGGTCCATGGGCCTTGGGGCCTCAGGGCCTCAGGGTTGAAAATCTTATGATATTGGGGTATACAGGGTTTTGGGTTATTCGGGTCATAGGGCGCCAAGGCTTTTGGATCTCATGATGCACACGCCTTAGGAGCTTCGGGTCTCAGGGCAGCCATCAGGGTACGCATTGGTGATTGAAAGCATGGGAGTCTCAAAGTCTTAGAGCCTTCAGGTCTGAGGGGATTAGGGTCTTAGGGTCATTATGCACCAGGGTTTAGGGTATTAGGGCACTAGGTCCTTAAGGCACTAGCACCTTAGGGCCGTAGGGAATTCAGGCATTAGGGCACTAGGGTGGTACAGCCTTCTGGTCTAATGGTCTGAGGGTCTGAATGCCTGAGGGCACTCTGGTCATAATATCTTAGGGTCTTAGGGTCTTCAGGTATTGGATGCTGAGGATATCAGGGACACATGGTCATGAGGCAGTGGGATCATAGGGTCTTTGGGTCTCAGGGGCTTATGGCATTCGGGTCTTGAGTATTAGGGCTTCAGGCTAGTAGGGCCTCAGGCTCTGAGGGTGCTCGGGTCTCATTGAAATCGTGTCTTCGGGTCTTTAGTGCTTTCGAGTCTTGAGCCCTTGGGGTCTTATGGTGTTGAGACTTCGGGTCTGAGGATGTACCGGCGCCGCTGGCGCCGCCACCGGCGCTACCGCCGCCACCGGCGTGCGACTGGCGAGATTGGCGCGCGACCGGCGCGACCGGCGCGGCCGGCTCGGCCGGCGCAGCCAGCGTAATCGGCGCGACAAGCGCGACCAGCGCGACAGGCGTTACCCTAAGTGGGGCCTGTCCCCCTACAGGGGGATTTTCGACGAAACATAAAACATAGCCCCAAAATAGTCAAAAGAAATACACCAAAAATTGTCAGGGGACTCTTTTTGGAGTTTTTTTTTTTTTACCTCTTTGGGTTTTGTTGGTGTTTTTTTTCCTTTTTCGTCGAACATCCCCCTGTAGGGGGACAGGCTCGACACAAGCGTTGTCCCAGATCAGCCTCTTCTCCAGCTCGCAAAAGATCTGCGCCAGTGCCAGCGCGAGCAGCCCCGAGCGCCCCCCCAATCCTCGATGCTCACCGGCGGCGAGGCAGCCGTCTCCGATCGCAGGCGTCGCCGCTCGCGCGACCCTGCTCCTGTTCTCAGCTCCAGGCCGCCCACATCGGGCCCGAGCAGATGCGGCTGGTCGGTGGATCACGCGGCGTCGCCGTTGCAGCAACGGAGGACATCCACAACACGATCTTCTCCGTCCCAGCTTCGCCGATGCAGTGGCGATGTAGCTCGAACCTCCGACACCGTCTACTCGGACCTCGTTTGGGAAGCCTCCATCAACAAAGATCCCGTTCCGTCGATCAGGAGTCAAGATGGTCGCTGAACGTTCGCGGCGGTCATCCAGACTCGATCCACGGACCAGTTGCATTGCGATCAGGAGCAGCTGTGTTCAGCTATAGTCGGCCTGGTTCAATCGTGTGGCCCGTTTTTGGCTTGGTTTGGTCGAGTGGCGTCGCTCGCCTGGTCGGCGTGCACGGTCTGCACGGCCAGCATCGCTGTCGCCGTCGTCCGCCTCGCCCTCGTCGCCGCCATGGCTGGCCACGGTCGCAACCACTGCCGTCGCAGTCATTGCCGTCGCATCCCCAGACATGCGGCGTCTCGCGTTTTTCGACAGTGACCCCCGATCTCTCGATCCCTTCCCCGGGACTGGCTTCTCATCCCGAGGCGTTTTTGGGCGGCCCCGAGGCCCTGCACGGGGGCCCCAGGAGGCCGAAACCTCTGAGACGTTTCCGCCCCGATGCTGTCCGAGACGCCGGACGTCCAGGGCCGCGGCCGTCGCATCATATGGCCGTCGCCGCCGCCGCCGTCGGCGTCGGCGTCGTCCTCGGGCGCGTGGCCGGGCCGACCCGGCGGGGCGCCTGGCCGGGCTCCCCGGCGGCCCCCCCCCCCGACGGCCCCCGCGCCCCGTCTAGGAGCTGTTCTCTCCGGACGGCAGCGCCCAGGCCCGCCGGGGGCACCGCGCGCGCCACGGCCGGCACGGGGCCGGACAGTGGGCCCGCCCCGGGCCCCGCCGCAACAGATAGGCGCCCACAGCCTCCACTGGACTGTGCCTGGGCCCTCTGGGGAGGGCTGGCGGCGTAGAAGTCACCACCGAGGGCCAGCGATTTTGTACACAGGGAGGTACACGCAAAGTTCGTCCGAGGGTGTCTGTGTGTGGATATATTTTTTAGTGGCGTACGGGCGGTCCTTGCCTGGTCCCGTGCCGGCCAGGGTAACGCTCGTTGCCATCGGGGCTCAAGGGACGGGGGTCAATGCAAGCGGGGGGTCGGTCAGAGCGCCGGAGCTTGCAGGATCTTGCAGAGCCAGAGGTGCATGGACCCGGGCTGGCGCGCAGGATGCTGAGGGATCCTGCAGGATCTTGCAGGACCCTGCGAGGCCTGACTGACCCGGGTTTGCATTGACCCGGGTCAGCAGATCCCCGATACCAGGGCCAAAACCCCTCCCCCAGTTAACGCTAGCGATCTTGCTGGGAAGGGTGGCCTGGACCCCCCTTCCACATGCTATGGCGCATGCAGGTGATTGATGCGCCAGTGGCGCGGACGCACCCTGGCGGGTGCACGCCGCGGCCGCAGTTACTGTTACCCTCCTGCCCGACCCCCCCCCTGGGTAACGACCGTTACACAGGGGAAAAACACGGTCACAAGCTAGTTGAAGGCATGAAGGTTGCGTGCTTGCCAAGTCGAGCCTTGATTTGTTTGATGCCGCCCTGTCCTCAGGGCACCATGTCTCAGGTCGCCATTTCTGAAAAGTCGAGCCCTGGCCCCAGGATGGGTCTGCGTTGTGTGCCCGACGTCGTCGTGGGAGTCAAGTTAGCGACACAGAACAAGGGGTCGCCCTCACCGACATTGGCGCGCAAGCGTCCCGCGCAAGGTTGCGCGCAAGCGCCCTGTTTTCCAATGTGGCGTGCCGCGCTGGCGGCCCGCGTAATCCACCGCGTAGGGTCGCGATGTCAACGTGCGTAAGGCCCTTGTCGATCAAGTGAGGCATGACGGTTGACAAGATGGGTGCTCGGAAAGGAGAAAACATGGGTGCGCGAATAAAGCGCACCGTGTTCGGTTGCAGTTCGACCCATTTGCGTTTGCACTTGCATTTTTCCCCGCGCTGCTCTTCTCCCCGGCCTGACACACCCGACGTCATGATCGAGCAGTTCCGGGGCCATGTTAGGGTCGGACGGGGCTAGGGCGAGGATGCATTCGTTCCAAAGCGTCCCGGAACTCTCTCAGAGCGTTCCGGAACGCTCTGAGAAGGCTGCCGCGCCCGAGACCTCTTCCAGAACCGCCAGGTCTTAGAGATTCTCGATGTGTCCTCACCCGATGTTATCCTCGTGCTGGCATCGTTCTGGCTTCGTCTTAGCCTTAAGTCGGGTCTGTCCCTCTACAGGAGGAGTGTTCAAAAACGGTCACAAAAATAGTCTGGAGACGACGTTTCGAGCCATTTTTTGCCATTCTGGAATATTGTTTCAGTATGTGCTATTTTTCCCAACCCTCCTGCGTTGGGTTCTCGTTTTGAATAGAGCACTGCTCGCGCGTCGCCTTCCTTACTTCCTTCCTTCCCGCCCCCTCCCGCCCCTCTCTTCCCCCTTGCCTTTCGCCTAACTCGTCGCTGCGTGCCAGCTGGGGGGCTGCGATCTGTGAATCTGTCGCCACTTTCGAGGCCTGCTGGGGGGCCCAGCACGCAGACTCAAATGGGACCTCGCCATCCCTGGGGGGCTGCGTTCTGTGAACCTGTCGTCACTTTCGAGGCTTGCTGGGGGGCCCAGCACAGTGGGTACTCACGGCAGACTCAAATGGGACCTCGCCATCCCTGGGGGGATGCGATCTGTGAAATTGTCGCCACTTTCGAGGCCTGCTGGGGGGCCCAGCACAGTGGGTACTCACGGCAGACTCAAATGGGACCTCGCCATCCCTGGGGGGCTGCGTTCTGTGAACCTGTCGCCACTTTCGAGGCCTGCTGGGGGGCCCAGCACAGTGGGTACTCACCGCGGACTCAGACCTCGCCATCCCTGGGGGGCTGCGATCTGTGAAACTGTCGGACTGCTCAGCGCACTCAGACCAAATGGGGGGCTGCGATCTGTGAAACTGTCGCCACTTTCGAGGCCTGCTGGGGGGCCCAGCACAGTGGGTACTCACGGCAGACTCAAATGGGACCTCGCCATCCCTGGGGGGCTGCGATCTGTGAAACTGTCGCCACTTTCGAGGCCTGCTGGGGGGCCCAGCACAGTGGGTACTCACGGCAGACTCAAATGGGACCTCGCCATCCCTGGGGGGCTGCGATCTGTGAAACTGTCGCCACTTTCGAGGCCTGCTGGGGGGGCCCAGCGCAGTGGGTACCCACACGCATATTCAAATTAGACCTCGCCATCCCTGGGGGGCTGCGATCTGTGAAACTGTCGCCACTTTCGAGGCCTGCTGGGGGGCCCAGCACAGTGGGTACTCACCGCAGACTCAAATTAGACCTCGCCATCCTTGGGGGGCTGCGATCTGTGAAACTGTCGCCACTTTCGAGGGCTGCTGAGGGGCCCAGCACAGTGGTACTCACCGCAGACTCAGATTAGAACTCGCCATCCCTGGGGGGCTGCGATCTGTGAACCTGTCGCCACTTTCGAGGCCTGCTGGGGGGCCCAGCACAGTGGGTACTCACCGCGGACTCAAATTCTAGACGCTTCGCGTATCCCCACCAGCCCGTCCAGAAATGAGCCCCAGAGGAGTGGAGGTGATGAGGGAAGCGGGGGAGCATGCAGAAGAACAAAGAGCGGGTTAAGCCGCCATACGTTCCAAGAGGGGGAGGATGTAGGAGGAGTCGTCGTCGTCGGAGTAGGAGGAGGAAGACGAGGAGCAGGAGGAGGAGCAGGAGGAGGAGGGGGAGGAGGAGGAGGAGGAGGAGGAGGAAGATGAGGAGGAGGAGATGGAGGAGGGCGAGGACGAGGAGGACGAGAAGGAGGAGGAGGAGGAGGAGAAGGAGGAGGAGGAGGAGGGGGAGGGGGAGGAGGGAGGAGGGAGAAAAAGAGGAGGAGGAGGAGGACAATGGCGAGCTTGGGGGCCTCTTGGGCCGTCTTTGGGGCCTCTTGGCGGTCCCGGGGGCCTCTTGCGTATCTCGGGGAGCTTCTTGTGTCCTTTTGAGAGTCTCTTGGAGGCCTCTTGGAGGCCTCTTGGGGGCCTCTTGGGGCCTCTTGGGGCCCTCTTGGGGCGCTCTTGGGGCGCTCTTGGGAGCCTTCGGGGCGCTCTTGGGGCCATCTTGGAGGAGATCTATCAAGAAGGGGGGGTTGCTTATTAGCGTTGCCCCTCTAGAGTGCCTCGAATCGCCTCTTGGGCCTTCCTAGAGGCCAAAATCCGTCCAAAACCTAAGGAAAATCAATGTTTTTTGCTTTCTCGCCTTTTCGCTCTTGGAGCCGTCTTGGGCCATCTTGGGAGCATCTTGGGGCCTCTTGGGGGTCTCTTGGGAGCCTCTTGGGGGCATCTTGGGGGCCTCTTGGGGCCTCTTGGGGCCCTCTTGGGGCGCTCTTGGGGCGCTCTTGGGGCGCTCTTGGGAGCCTTCGGGGCGCTCTTGGGGCCATCTTGGAGGGAGATCGATCGATCAAAGAAGGGAGGGTCGTATATTAGCGCTGCCCCTCTAGAGTGCCTCGAGTCGCCTCTTGGGCCCCCCAAGAGGCCAAAATCCTTCCAAAACCTAAGGAAAATCAATGTTTTTTGCTTTCTCGCCTTTTCGCTCTTGGAGCCGTCTTGGGCCATCTTGGACTCTCTTGGGGCCTCTTGGGGGTCTCTTGGCAGCCTCTTAGAGGCTTCTTGGGGGCCTCTTGGGGTCTCTGGGGGCCTCTTGGGGCGCTCTTGGGGCGCTCTTGGGAGCCTTCGGGGCGCTCTTGGGGCCATCTTGGAGGAGATCTATCAAAGAAGGGGGGAGCTCCAATTAGGGTTGCCCCTCTAGAGTGCCTCGAAGCGCCTCTTGGGCCCCCCCAAGAGGCCAAAATCCTTCCAAAACCTAGGTAAAATCAATGTTTTTTGCTTTCTCGCTTTTTCGCTCTTGGAGCTGTCTTGGGCCATCTTGGACGTCCCCGACACCTCGCGAGACGCCTCGTCCAGGTCAGTGGGGAGGGGTAAGGGGAGGGGTAAACCCCTCCCCGAAGGGGAAGAAGGGGGGTTGGCAGAGGAAACTCCCTAGACCACCTACGCCCTAAAGGGCTGGTGGGATTGGACCTCGCCATCCCTGGGGGGCTGCGATCTGTGAAACTGTCGCCACTTTCGAGGCCTGCTGGGGGGCCCAGCACAGTGGGTACTCACCGCAGACTCAAATTGGACCTCGCCATCCCTGGGGGGCTGCGATCTGTGAAACTGTCGCCACTTTCGAGGCCTGCTGGGGGCCCAGCACAGTGGGTACCCACACGCAGATTCAAATAAGACCTCGCCATCCCTGGGGGGCTGCGATCTGTGAAACTGTCGCCACTTTCGAGGCCTGCTGGGGGGCCCAGCACAGTGACGCCACACGCAGATTCAAATGGGACCTCGCCATCCCTGGGGGGCTGCGATCTGTGAAACTGTCGCCACTTTCGAGGCCTGCTTGCGGGGCCCAGCACAGTGACGCCTCCCAAGTAGCTTACACATCAAGTTGATTGTCCATACAAGTTTCGGCCAACTCCTCGTTTCCATTGATACAAATGGGTTGGGTACGTCAAAGGATAATTTCGTCGAAACTCGACTTGGAAGTGAGACATGCCCGACCTGATCTTGGCCGCCGAGAGTGGCCAAAGGCCGTCCGCTGGGGCTTGCCGCGGCGCGCCTGGGGGAGGAGGAGGCGGAGGAGGAGGAGGAGGAGGATGAAGAGGAGGGGGAGGGGGGGGGAGGTAGAGGGGGAGGAAGAGGAGCAGGATACAGTACTGCATTGGCGACGCCGCGCAAGTCTCCCAGCGCGTGGCGGGCACAGAGGAGGAGGAGGAGGAGGAGGAGGAGGAGGAGGGAGGAGGAGGAGGAGGGAGGAGGAGCAGGAGGAGGGAGGAGCAGGAGGAGCAGGAGAAAGGGAGGAGAAGGGAGGAGAAGGGAGGAGAAGGGAGGAGAAGGGAGGAGAAGGGAAAAGAAGGGAGGAGGAAGGGAGGAGAAGGGAGGAGAAGGGAGGAGGGGAGGAGGGAGGAAGGGAGGGAAGGAGGAGGGAGGGAGGGAAGGGAGGGGAGGAGGAGGAGGAGGAGAGGGAGGAGGAGGAGGAGGAGGAGGAGGAGGAGGAGGAGGGAGGAGGAGGAGGAGGAGGAGTGAGGAGGAGGAGGGAGGAGGAGGAGGAGGAGGAGGAGGAGGAGGAGGAGGAGGGGGAGGAGGAGGAGGAGGAGGGGAGGAGGAGGAGGAGGAGGAGGAGGAGGAGGAGGAGGAGGAGGGAGGGAGGGAGGGAGGGAGGGAGGGAGGAGGGAGGGAGGGAGGGAGGGAGAGAGGGAGGGAGGAGGGAGGAGCAGCAGGAGGACGCAGGAGGAGGGCACATCCGCACGGGGGCCGGGGGCCCGGGGGGGCCACAGGAGGGCGCAGCCGCTCCTTCCGGGGCAAACGCGCGGGCCACGTCGTGCCGCGCTGGGCCGCGCCGGCCCGCGCGGGGGCCCTGGGATGAAGTCGGGCATGTCCCTCGACAGGGGGATCAAGCAGTGGCGAAGCGTCCTGGCTCGCCTATAGCCCCACCCGAGGTGCGTGCCCGAGGTGCGGGGGGGGTGCGGGAGGAAGCGGCGGGCGGCGGGGCACGCTCGGAGCGTGAGGATCGCGTGCGCGCGCGTGCTGGAGCACGGGCTGGAGTTGTGGACGACGATCAGTTCAAGCAGTGGCGAAGCGTCCTGGCTCGCCCATAGCTCCACCAAACAATGTGCTAAGAGCTTTTGGTGGTTTCCACGAAAAATGTTCTTAGAACATTTCTGGCGGAGTCTTGTTTCATCACGTCGGGTCTATGTTCTGAGAACATTGTTTTTGTTATACGAACATTTTTGAGTTGAACATTTCGTGGTAGGACTATAGGAATGCCGGGACGGTCGTTCTCTCGACAGGAGGAGCTCTGAACAATAGTAAGACAATTCGTTCGGGTACGATTTTTGCTGTCAGCCCCAGAAAATGTTTGACTGTGTGTTGAATACGGTGGGGGCGTTCGTTAAGGAGTGTGCCCATGAGGCTTCAGACCCTGGGTGGTCCACTGGCTTCCAGACCCTGGATTCCTTATCCAAGGTTTCTTGTATGTTTGACTCTTTTCGATTGTTCTTCCGAAATCCGCCTGTAGGAAGGCATGCCCGTTAACCCTGGGAGCATGCGCGCTCAGGATGAGGACGAGTCCCTCGAGAGGCCGTCCCGGAGCGCTCTGGTCCGCCTGCTTTCCTGGTCCGCCGGCTTTCCAGGATCCCCGGTTTGTCCTCTGCCGGAGCTGTTCTCATCTTGCCTTCGTGTTGCCCTGCGGGCCACCGTGAGGGTGCGAAGTGAGTCGCGGTTCGCGCTGCGCGGTCTGGGCGACTTCAGTGCGAGGCGCGAGTCCTTCATTTACCCACGCTCAGAGGGGGGCAGGGGAAGGGGGGAAGGTTAGGAGCACCCCTGCTTCTTAGAAGGCGCGGGCCTTACCTGTAGATGTGGGGCCGGCGCCTTCTAAGAAGCAGCCTGCTTCTCATTCCCCCGTCCCTCTACCCCCTGGTGCGCGCCGCCAACTCGTCCTGTTCCAGGGGGGGCGGCGCGAAAGCGCTAAGATCATCGCGCCCCGCGCTTCGCGGAGCGCGACGCGCGAAGACAGCTGCCCTGTAGCTTATTCATCACCCACCAAAAACTGCCTCAACCCAACCCGGCGGCCCCAATCTGCCCTCCACTCCCAGGTGGGGGGGCGTCGGGGAACATGAAAAGTCACCTATGGAACCCATACACCCCCCCCAAACTCGAAATGCGTGTCTTTGGGTCGGGTTGGGGGGTGGTCAGGTGGATTACCACGCACAGTCGACCCGCATGGTAAGGATGGACAGCCTTCCCAAAGGTAGCCCTGTATCCTTGCCTCCTCATCCCATCCTTGGCCAGTTTCGTTGGCCGCGCCCCGCTCGCAAAGCTTCGAAGTGGGCGTCCAAGGCCCTTGCACCCTTGTCATGATAATGGCCGACTGTACCGAGAGCGCGCGCGCGCCCTGGGTATGCCCGGCGCAGGTGCTGCGCCGAGCTGCGAGGCCAGTGCACGCCGAGGTGCTCGAGGAGAGGCGCCGGCAGCGGGGGGTTAACTTGACGTCGGGCGTGCCTTTCTGCTCTACACACGGGGATGTTCAAACATAGTCCAAAAGGAATATGGGGGCATCTTTTTGACTATGTTTGAAGATTGTTTTCAGGAGGAGAAAAACCACACAGACACAATGAATCGTCGATCCCCAGGAAAATATGGGAAAACATGGGAATTGGGCGGGAAGACAAAAACCCAGAACATATGGGAAAAGATGGGGAATCATGTTATTTGTGTGTATTTATTTGTGTGTCCTGGGGCCCCTTGATGTTTGGCTATTTTTTTAAGTTTTCCTCCAAAATCCGCCTGCAGGGGGACATGCCCGACCTGAGGTCAGCAGGCCCGCGGCGCCGCTCCGCCGTGCGCAGGCGGCCTGCCCGAGGCGCGGGTGCGGGGATCTGCCCATGATCCAGAACTCGGCGGCGAGCACAGCAATACGCTCTTGTCCCTCCTCCCTCCTCTCCTCCTCCTCCTCCTCCTCCTCCTCCTCCTCCTCCTCCTCCTCCTCCTCCTTCCTCCTCCTCTTCCTCTCCTCCTCCTCCTCCTCCTCCTACTCCTTCCCTTCCTCCTCCTCCTCTTCCTCCTCCTCCTCCTCCTCCTCCTCCTCCTCCTCCTCCTCCTCCGGGATCTGTCCATGATCCCAAACTGGGGGGGGGGTGGAACGAGAAGGAATCGCAGCGCAACGTTCCTGGGCTGCGCAGGAGGAGCGCCGTGTGGGCCCGGGGCGGGAGCTGCTTCACCGTGCTGGTGGTCTGGCGGGCCCCGGCGGGGCCCCTGGGGGCTCCGGAGCCGCCGCACAACGTTCCTGGGGCGCCCAGGAGCTCCCTGGGCCCTGGACCCTGGGCGGGAGCTACAGGCCTCGGAACAAATTAGCGAACACATGCCACATTCATCCGTCAACGCCTCCCCCTCCCCCCAAAGTTCAAAGTTGGCGGTGGGTCTGATGTGATGCACTTCGACCGTAGTCTCCCCCGCGCGTGCCAACATTGAATTGGGGGGGAGGGGGAGTGTTCAGTAATTGTTTCCCTCTACCGTAGTTCACCGTGTTGGGAGAAGGACTTCTCAGAAGGCGGCGGGGCTCCTCAGATGGCACCCAGTCTTCTGAGAGGTGGTTTGTGTCTTCGGGGAAGGCCTAGGGAACTTCTCAGAGGGCGGGGGGGCTTCTGAGCCTTCTGGGAAGGCCCGCCCCTTCTCACTTCCCCCCTCGCTCGCCGCCGAACAACACTCGGAGAAGGAAAAGATACCTATACCGCTGCCCTTCGACCGTTTTCCCCTTTCTGTGCCTCCTGGCAGGCCCTCGTCGCCACCGCTGGATTCGCCTCGAAATCCTGGTCAGAACGCACCGTGGGAGAGGTCTGGAGAGTAGCAGTATCTGTGGCACCGATCTTCGGGGACCTCGGCGGTTGATATGCTACAGATGTGTGTGCCCCTGCCCAGGGGCCCAGATATGTGTATTCATACCGAACCGCCTGTCGAGGTCCCTGAACATCGATCCCCCAGGCGGTGGCTATGGATAAATCCCCGCCTCTCACAAGAGCCGACCAGTCTTACCCGTGCGGCGAGGTCATAGAGGGGTTGTCCCGAAGGAAAGGTCCCGAGCCTCTCTTGCGCCGCTCGCGGCCCCTTTGGGCCTTCCCCGGCCTGGGGGGGCGTCACAGATTGCCCAGGAGAAACCTTGGTATGCAGGACCAGCTTCCCTGCGCAGCAGTAGTCGGGGAGAAGCTGGACGCCCCTTGAGCCAGCATCCATTCAATTGACCTGCCTCCCACCACGTTTAAAAACATAAGCTGTATGCCGATGCCTGAATAGTACATACATACCATGCAGACGTCGCCCTCGCATCCATTAGCTGCACCTTGGAGCAGACCGATCGTCATGCCGACGAGCAGCTCAACAACATTTGATGCATTCGATCAGCCTCTTTTGACGGTCCTCTAGACATGTTCGTCAGTGACGGCGGCAAGCAGTTCCAAGCAAGTTTTGTCTTTCCCACTTAATTAGCGGCTTCTAGTATTAGTCCGTAGCAATTGTGTCGAAAGTGGCGTTTGGGGTCTTGCCAATGTGATTGCCGCTGCCCATTGTAGCAGAAGTTGTAGCGATGCTGGATTCCACCGTGCATTCCGATTCCGACGCCAACGGAGATCTACACCCGGTTCTCGATCAGAGTTGGGACCTTCATGTGCCTCGAAGTGAATGCTGCATCAGCCCCGAGCAGAACCATTCGAGCACGGGCACACACCTGAGAGTTTGGCCATGTGCGCACAGCTTTTGCCGCTGGCTGGAGGAATCGGGCGGTTGTGCGGAGTTGGGCTGGGCTTCAGCTCGGATTCCGAGCCCTCAGGAGCGAAACGGTATTCGCTTGCTGGAGCTGGGGAGCGGTAGAGGCTGGTTGGGTATGGTGCTCGCCAAAAATTTGCCAGGTGCGCTCGTGACGCTCACGGATTTGCCAGAAGCGGCCTCTCAGCTCAGAGAAGTTGTGTCAGGAGCAGTGAGCGCAGGCAGTATTCCAATAACGCCAGCGGTAATGAGCTTGGACTGGAAGGATTTGGAAAATGCCAGTTCTGAGCAGTCTCACTCAGACAACGGCCCTGGTTCCCGTTCAAAATATGCTAGACAAAGGATTGAGGCGGTGATGCCTGGAACTCCGCAGTATCACACCGTTTTTGGAACTGATCTCTGTTGGACCGAATACGGCGCAAGATCCCTCGCTGGTGTACTGAGCTGCTTTGCGTGGTCAGCTGGGCCGGATGGCAGACCGCGCGTCATATTAGGTCATTGGAACCGAAGCCGCGCCGTCACCTCTTCCTTGGTGGGCGAGTTGGTCGCACATGGGCTCGCCGTGAGAGTCATTCACCCACCCTGCTTAGCTTTTCATTCGCAGCCAGAAGATGTTTCAGATCAGCTTGTTTATCAAAATTCACCTGCGGCCAGCATGGAGAGTACATCATGTGGCTCAAGGGATGCGGATGCAGGCATCCCTGGCTCTCTTGACACCGTGGTCCAGGGTAGGCAGTTTGCTTCAGAAGATTGGGCACAAGAGGATTGGGAAGAGTGCATTTCCCATCGGCTCTTTCAGGATTCTGCTGACAGCTTCCCAGATCATTTGTTCCTGGTGCTAGAGGTGGAGGCGGCACATTGACGAGATGAGAGGCAGCTCGCATGGCCACCAAGGTTGTCGTTTTGACAGCAAGCAGTTACCGCATGTTCCAGAATAGATGGCGACAGTCCAGGGTCGACGCATGTCAGTATGCGTACTCAGGCGGTTCCCCCTATCCTGCGTGGAGGCGTTGCTTCGAAAAAGTGCACATCACTCTGTGTAGTAGATGTCTCTCCCGGCCTGCTCCTCATCCCTGCTACCTTTGTCTCTCTTCCGCAAGGCAGCAGAGAACCCGTTGAGTGGTGGCGGGTGGGTCGCGCAGGCCTCTTCGCAGAGATGTTTCAAGCTGGGTGGCTCGATCGTCTGGAACACGTGGCTTAAACATAAGAGAAGGTCGGTGACCAAGCCAAAAGCAAGTTTCAATATGTTGGCTCGAGTTTCAGGTGTGCGCCTAGGGGCAGCTGGAGATAACGTCACAGGAAACATAACAAGAGAAGAAACAACCTTGATCACTCGAGTAGCCTGGCTGCCTCGCCGAAATATAGGCAGAAGCTCCAGCATCGTAACCAACGACCGTCCAGCCCATTTGCAAGGGGAAAGAGCACGAGCGGGTCAAGCCATTGTTTCTGTACGGTGTCTGGACAAAAAGTGTCCACACCCATGGCGGGAACGCGATGCAACAGGATAAACACACAACCGCAAAATGCCTTTGCTTCGCACCCTTCCCCCCAAAACCCAAAGTTGAAGTGTCCACATGTTATCCCTGGCCTTTGGCCTTCCGCCTAAGCCCGCCAAATTTGAACTGAGGGGATGGAGGGTCTACATGTTGTTCTGACGTACTTTCATAAGTCAAGGTCTTGGCGAGACAAGTGTGGACACGTTCAGTCCACCCACCGTACAGTGCCGTTTTTAACACATGCTTCGCGTGCGGATCATGTATTATAAATGCAGGGATTGAGTATCAAAAGCAAAGATGAGTTCATGCATACATTTATTATCAATGAACCATTATTAAAAATCCAAAGTTTTGAAACATCCAATGTATGAAAAACTGCCCTGTAGGCACGTGGTCAACGTGGCATCGAGCCGTCGGTGCTTCGCCACGCTGCCGCCAGCAGCCCTCCCGTCGGCGCCCACCGCGCTCGGGGGGCCCGCCGAGGTCTCGCCGCGGCGCCGCCCGCGGCTGCTTCGCTGCCGCCCGCGGCGCTCGGGCGGCTCGCCGAGGTTTCGCAGCGCTGCTGCCCGTGGCCGCCCGTCGCCGCCTCGTTGCTTCGTCTAGCTTGCACCACGTCGAAGTCGTTGGCGACGTCGTCGGTGTCGTCGCAGTCGTCGTCGGCGGCGTCGTCGTCGTCGTTGTCGCTGTCGTCGTCGTCGGCGTCGCTGCCGTTGCCAAGTGGCATTGGGTACCCACCGTCACGGTCTTAAGAGATTTTGCAAGCCAAGTTGCGGGTGGGTGGGTGGGATGTTTGCGCGAGCAGTGGAGTGGACAACTCACTGCGAACAGAAATTAGCTGCACCACATAGCTAACACCACATATCTTGCACCATATAGCTTGCACAGGGATCGTGCAATAACTTACTGCTATGGGCCCACGCTGATTACCATTTGTTTCCTTCGGCGGTTTCGGTACTGTCGAACACAGCTTCAATAGTGCAGGATATTCGATTATACGAGGTAAACCTTGAAGTGCCTGGGGCTGTTATTATGTTTGCATGTCTACTGCATCTTATGTGGTTCGGCGATGTGCCGGATATGATGCCGTCGGCATGGGATGTAAGCCCATGTGTCTGGAAGTTGGTTGCCATGGATGCGCTAGGATGCAATTGCTCGCTCGAATCCTGAGTCGTTGAGGCCTTCCGTGTGCAGGCACGCATGGCCGAAAGGGTGATTCGCGCATCTATCTTCCACGATTACAGCAGGAGCTTGTTCGAGTACGTGTTTTGTTTGCAGTGTTTCTCCCTCCACTACTTTGGGTGATCTCGTCACTCGTAGCCATGTTGTATCAATATTGTGTTTGTGAAGAAAGATCAGTGTATGAGTGCTTGCCGAAGGACCAAAGCCCGACCAGCTGCTGGGCACATTACCTTTTCGGCGAGTCCTTGTGTTGGATGTTGCATCAGTAACGGAGCTTGCAGTGCTGGGAGGGCGATGTTCAAAAAACGGCGCATTATTATGTCCATCACTTGTCTTCCAGGCCCATGCCGTTCAGTACGTTCACTGCTTCTGGCCCTGCTGTGTCTTGGCGCATGGCCACCCCGTCTGTACAATTGTGCTTTCGTTGGAGACAGGCTGCCGATTGCTCGGCTGTGTAGACCATCGCGGCGCATTTGTCTTGCCACTGGTGCTACCGAGGAAAGGCGAGTGAACAGCTATGTGGATGCGCTCGAAATCTTGGTCGCCGCTGAGGACGAAGGCCCAGTAAAGGTGCGCAGCATTTTTCGGCGCCTTGCGCGCGAAATGCATCCAGATGTCGCAGGGGACAGCGCGGAGACAGCGGACAATTTCAGGGCGTTGTTGGAAGCGTATACCATTGTTGAGAAGGGCGGCGGTAGCGCGGCTCTTGATGCCGCGCGGCGGGGGGAGTACCCTTCACTGGCAAAGGACGTCACCAGCCCCGACGCTCTCAGGACTACAAACAAGTTTCACGGGCGGCGCAGAGACAAGTGCTTCCCTGGAGAGGTTATTCTGTTCCAGTTTCGATCGCAGGATGCGGAGAAGTTTGATCTCAAGGGCAGCTGCAAGTGGGGTCTGGCCGTGGTGACATGCGATGACGGCGGCTTTATACACGGCCAGCGGCTAGTTTTCGAAGGCAGTGGCGACGGAAATGATAGATACCAATCGGGGTGGCTCACGACAGACGATTACGAGGAGGAGGTGCTCATTGACCCAATGGCACCGGTGGAGGTGGTGGCCTCCTACACGTCGCAAGATGGAGCACGATACCAAGTTACACGCCCAGTTGATACAACGTACGTCTACGCGCAATGGTTCGGATGGGAGTAGCCCAGCCGTTGAACGTTTAACCGCCAAAATTTTCAGCGCGGTTAGCCAGCGAGTGAGGTGCGCTCGAGTGACGCATCTGACAGATCGACACCCCATGTGGTAGAACAACATGGTCAGGGAATCTCGTCTTTTTCGCCTTCCTCTCCTTGTCCTTACCCTCACATACATCATCCTTCCAACACGGTCGTGCCTTCAATGTGCCAGGAGCCATCCTGGCGCCGTTTTGGGGCCTCGCGGGGCCAGCTGGGCCCTCCTGGGCACTCTTCTTGTCCTTAGCACACCTCCGCGAGTGTGCGTTGCTGGGGGGGTGCTGCCACGTGTTCTGTCTTGGCCTCGATGGCCGCGCGGTGCGGCGGCAACGGAGTGAGTGCCATGGTTCGCTTCATGTTGGCGGCGCTAGGGCGAGAGCCACATTTTGAAAACGACCCCCTCCATGCTTCAAAATTGTTGCAGCATTCTACGACGACTGTGCGCGGCCAACGCAAGAGCCACGTTATGAGAATGATTTTTCTCCATCCTTAAAATGGTTGCACGATGTCAAGCTTTTGGGCCAGACGTTGCGCGGAAGTCTAAGGCGAAACGCCGGGTCAGCCTTACCGAGACGCTTGCAATGCGACAGGGAGGAGCTACTGACAAGGAACAGGGATGGAGGAGGAGGAGAGGGATGAGGCGAAGAAGGATGGCGATGAGGACGAAGCGGAAGACGAGGATCAGAGGAAACCCAAGATGCAACAGCGATCGTGAAATACGTCCTCCCGCATCAAGTCCCTTCGTCACCCGTCCATACATGTCGTTCTTTTCGCTGCAAGAGTCGCCCCTCTCAAAGACCAGCACCACATTGGCATGCCATTTGGGCGAAGGCCGCGTCTTGAGAAGGATCTGTCTCGCATCTTGCTGGCGCGCAATCAGGGTATTCGTACACAAATGACCATACAGTTCAACGAGGTGTTCAGCCAGATCCTCGTGTCGCAAAGAGTCAGCCACGCGCAGAGGGGGGTGGGGGGAGGGGGGAGGGCTTCTGAGAACCACCCCCGCTCCTTCAAAGGCGCGGGCCTGACCTACAGATGTACGGCCGGCGCCTTCCAAGAAGCAGCCTCCTCCTAAGAAGCCCTCCTCCCTCCCTCCGCCCCCTGTTTAACGGGCGAAGAACGGTACAACAAAAATTTGTTTCGCCGTCGGGGGCACCTGCCCCAGGGCGGCTGGAAAGTTTATACCCTTACGGTGGCACCGTAGGGGTATAAATTTGCCAGCCGCCCTGGGGCAGGTGTCCCCGACGGCGAAAAAGTTTATGTTATACCGTTTTTCGCTCGCTGGCCTGTGTGCGCGCCGCCACGAGAGAGCAGCCCCCCCCCCGCCGTCCAGCTGCGGCACCATGCGCCACGCGCGGCCACAGCAGTCGGCATGGGGCCCTCCCGAGCGAGAGCCCCACGCCGACAGGGAGCGGGCCTCGCGCCGTGCAGTTCTACCTGCGCGCGTGGGCACTCCCAGTTTCGTGCGCTGGCAAGCACTCGGCATCGCTCGGACGTGTGCATGTTTCCTTCGGCGAGGACCATCGAGGAGCATCCTAGATCATTTGGCGAAAAAGCCACGCACGAAACCGACAAAAAACACAGGGAATGGACGTCCGAGCGATGGCGAGAGCAGCAGTCCCGCGCTGAAGAGCAGCCGCCCCCCATCCCTCTGAGAGCGTGTTTCTTGACTGCTTGGGGCACCATGGGCATTACAGCCCCCGGTCCCCACCCTTTTCACGCAACGCCCCTCCCCCCCCAAGTGCCCTCCGGGCACCGCCGCCGTGCGCATCGGGCACGCGGCGGGGGGGGGAAGGCGTTACATTGTTCCCCCCCCCCCCCCGGCCCCCTCCCCCCGCGTGTGAGTCCCATTGCAACCAGAGCGGCCGTTTTACAACCAGATGGGGCACTTTACAACCAGCATGGGTTTTCCCAGAAGGGCACTTTACAACCAGGACGGCCACTTTACAACCAGGCGAGTAAACGCACATCAGCGACACATGTTCTCAAATTTCCGAAGTCTCCGTGGGTCCACGTAAGGGAGACACTTCGCTCTCTGAAGCGTGTTTGTTGTAAAGTGATCCGTCTGAAGCGAAAATCTGTGAAGTGGCGGATTCCTACCGGATCGAAAAAGGAATCCTAGTGGAATCCTATTGGCACCCTTCCCACGGGGATCCTGTTGGCACCAGATGGAACCCATTGGTATCTAACAAGATTCTTCGATATGGGGCCTACGGGTGTCTTATTGGAATCCGATAAGGACGCTTCCCATTGAAGCTCGTTGGAGCCCATCCGAATGGAAACCGATTGGGGACCTCATTGGAGTACAATCGAGAAACCTTCCTATTGGAATGCTGCGGGAAACGCACTGGGGATATTATATGAAAACCTGGTGGGTACTCTTGTGCGTTCTCATTCGAAAACAGTATGAACCGTCTTTCTTGAAATCCCATCAGAATCATATGGGCGAATACGAAGGGCATTGCATGGGAATCCAATCGTAATCCTTCCGTTTCGATACATACGGGGACACTAGTGGGATCCCATCAGAAACCACCGCTCAACAAAAACCTGTCCTCTTTGACTCATAGCGTTCCCCGATTGGCGTCCTATTGTTCTGTCTTGTGGTATCCAAAAAGAGCTATTGGAACCAACTTAAGCTCCAATAAAGACCCTCCCGCTACGGGCTGGTGATAGGCCTGGGCGGTTGAAGTTTGTACACCCATGCCTTCAATTTACGTTTGTTGAGGGGAATTCGTAATCTCTGCCTGAAAATCCTGCATCTTGTGGACGTAGAGAACAGTAAGCGTTCTCACGCAGAGGAACACGCGCGACCCCAGGAGAGCGGAACTGTGGCCAAGAGGTTGATTTTATCGTTTGCCTCGTAGGCATATTTAGCCCTCGCGCCCCATCGCCTGGCGACGCAGCCGTGTGCTTTCCCATGTGCGGAAGCATGCGCACCCAGGTAAACAGAAATGTGGCCAAGAAATCATTTGCAATTTTGAAGCCAATACCTGTGAATGACAATTTGGTGTTGTTTGCATCACCAACCATGCTTGTCATCGCGCCTCATCGTCTGGCAATCGCGAAAAGCATGGAGTTGTCATAAGTTGCGGAAGCATGCGTGCCCATGAGGGCGGAAACGCGGCCAACACATTGATGGTAACGGTCTCGCCGGTACATGTGGATTTCAATGTGTGCATTTGGCCTCACAGTCAATTTTCGTCTTCGCACCTCATCGTATGGCAACAGCAAAACTGTATGGTTTCGCATTCGCGGTCGCTTGCGTATCCAAGAGGGCAGAGCTGTGGAAACGAATTCGTTGGTTAAGTTCTAGCCAACGCATGTGGATTTCAAATTGCGTCTTTTGTATCATAGACTATGTTGTCCCCGCGCCTCATTGTCTTGCAACCACGAAGACCGTATGTTTTCGCAAGTGCGAGCATGCGTGCCCAGGAGGGCGGAACCGTGGCCAAGAAATCGATCGTAACATTCGGGCCAGTAGTTGTGGATGTCAACGTGTTGTTTTTGGCATCATAAACAATAATGTTCGTCCTCGCGCGTCTGGCAATAATAAAACCACATGTTCCCGCATTCGCGGAAGCACGCGCCCCGAGGAGGGCAGGAATGTGGCTAAGAAGCCGCTTGTAAAAACCTAACCAACGCGTGTGGTTGTCAAATTGTTTGTGTTGCCGCATGGGCCACGCTTGTCCTTGTACCCCATCGTCTGGCAGTCGCAATACCGCATGGCTGCGCAGTTGCGGAAGCATGCGTGCCCAAGAGGGCGGAACGTGCCCAAGAAATCGTCGGTTACGTTCTAGCCCGTGCATTCGGATACCAAGTTGTATGTTTTGCATCACAAGCACTTGTTGTTCTCGCTTTGCAGAGGCTTCAGAACGCTCAGGCGCTCGGAAGCCTCTGCAAAGCGCTCAGGCGCTCATGAACTTCTGCCGAGCGCCCAGGCGCTCAGAAGCCTCGGCAGAGCGCCCAGACGCGGAGAAGTTTCTGCAGAACGCTCAGGTGCCCAGAAGCTTCTGCAAAGAGCTCAGGCGCTCATGAGCTCTGCAGGGCGCTCAGGCGCTCAGAAGTTTTCGCCAAGCGCTCAGGCGCCCAGAAGCCTCTGCAGAACGCTCAAGCGCTCATGGGCCTCTGCAGGGCGCTCAGGCGCTCATAAGCCCCTGCAGGACGCTCAGGCGCTCAGGTGCGTCTGCAAAGCGCTCAGGCGCTCAGACGCTCAGATGCCCTTGCAACGCGCTCAGGCGCTCAGAAGCCTTTGCAAAGCGCTCAGGCGCTCAGATGGCCTGGCAGAGCATTCAGGCGCTCAGAAGCTCCAGAAGCCCCTGCAGAGCGCGCGCGCTTCTGAAGGCTGGTTACAAAGTGGCCGTTATGGTTGCAAAGTTCCCCGTCTGGGTTGTAGAGTGGTCGTTCTGGTTGTAAAGTGGGTCGTTCTGGTTGTAAAGTGGCCGCTCTCGAAGGACATCCAGGGAATTCGATCTTTTGCTGGTTGTAACATGACATATCTCGGTTGTAAAGTGTCGTTCGGGTTGTAAAGGGACCGAATCTCCCCCGATAGTGCCAATTATGGCTGAAAATCACGAAACGCGCCCTAAGCATGGCGACCGTTGAAGACGAACCAGCTCAGCGCTGAGGTGAGCGTTCCACTTTGAAGGGGAAGGTGGTCCACCCCTGCAGCTGTCGAACCCTCAATGAAGATGCGCGGCGCTGGGGCAATCTTTCCATGTTGAAAGGCCCCCCTCCGTCTTTGAAACAGCTGCACGCATTGAAAACGAATGCGCGCGGCGCTGGGGCGATAGCAATTGTTTCAAATTGACCCCCTTCCGTCCTTGAAGCGGTTGCGCATGTTTGAGACGCATGCGCGCGGCACCCAGGCGAGAACCACATTTTGAACAGGAAGCGCCTTCGATCTTTGAAACCGTTACAAACATGTAAGACAAATGTGGGGGACGCTAGGGCGAGAGTCTATTTTGGAAGCGGCCCTTCTCAATCCTGAAAGGTGGCAGTTTAAGACGAAGGCTCACGGCGCTAAGGCGAGAGCTACATGTTGAGAACGACCCCGCATCCACGCTTGAAATTGTTCAGGGATTTAAAGAGGAAGGTGTGCGGTGCGAACGTGAGGGCCACCTTTTGACCGCAACCTGTGCTCCATCCTTGAAACGAATGCGAAACTCAAACTTAACGCTCATCAGCAGTGACAAAGTCTCAGGCGAAACGCCCAGCCCGCCCTCCCGACACGTCTGGAGGTGCGACAGGGAGGAGCTGTTTACCAGGAGCAGGGATGGAGGAGGAAGAGCGAGGATGAGGAGAAGGGAAGAGGATGAGGAGGGGGAGTGAGGCGGAGGAGGAGAAGGGAGCAGGAGGAGAAGGACGACGACGACGAGGAGGACGAGGAGGGAAATGGGGAGAGAGGGCGAGCAGGAGGAGCAGGAGGATCAGGATCAGGAGGAGGAGGGGCCCCCACCTCGTCGACGATGTCGTCGTCTCTGCCGCCCCCGCCCTCGGCCTCGCCATCATCCCCGTCGTCGTCGTTGTCGCCGGCCTCGGCTCCGTCCTCGTTGTCGGCCTCGTCAGCTCAGGCAAGGCCGAGGGTGGTCACAGTCGCAGCGGAAGTGAGCGGGGAAGATTTGGCACGTCTACCCCGTGCGTCCTTGCCGTGGAATTTGCAGCTTGCAGCCCGCCGCCGTCTGCGCTGCGGGACGCGAGAGCTACTGCACGGCATGTTTCGTGCGCAACATGGTAGAAGGAATGCATTTGTTGCGTCCCCCTCACACTTAGCTGCCAGGTCAAGCGGCAGTCACCACCTGGTCCCCAGCTCCTGCTGAGCATCGAGGTTTGTGGATCGAGAGCCGAGGAGTTTTTTCTGTTTTGTATATGTGTGCGCGCGTGTGTGTGTTTGTGTGTGTGTGTGTGTGTGTGTGTGTGCGTGTGTGTGTTTGTGTGTGTGTGTGTGTGTGCGTGTGTGTGTGTGTGTGTGTTTGCGTGTGTGCGTGCGTGCGTGCGTGCGTGCGTGCGTGTGCGTGCGTGCGTGCGCGAGCGTGTGTGTGTGTGTGTGCATGTATGTGTGTTTGCATGTGTGTATGTGTGTGTGTGTGTGTGTTTGCGTGTGTGTGTGTGTGTGTGTGTGTGTGTGTGTGTGTGTGTGTGTGTGTGTGTGTGTGTGTGTGTGTGTGTGTGTGTGTGTGTGTGCGTGTGTGTGTGTGTGTAAGAACGTGTACGTGCGTGCTGGGGGCGCATGGAGTGTGGGGGAGGGGCTCTTGGGAGGGCCTGCTCCTCGAAGAGGCGGGGCCCCCCTCGTGGCGACCTCCCTTGGCCGTTGCCTGCCGAGGAGTACCCCTCACACGCCGGCGCCTGGACGTCCCCGGGGGCCGCCAGTTAGGCGCGGACTTCGGGGCCGGGCTCGGCCGTGGCGACGGGAGGCTCCCCCGAAGGCCACGTAGGGCGAGGGCCGTCCAGGAACCTCGAACCCCGCTCCTCCTCCTCCTCCTCCTCCTCCTCCTCCTCCTCCTCCTCCTCTTTCTCCTCCTCCTCTTTCTCCTCCTCCTCTTTCTCCTCTTCCTCCTCCTCCTCCTCCTCCTCTTTCTCCTCCTCCTCCTCCTCCTTCTCCTCCTCCTCCTCCTCCCTGGGAGGCGCAGGAAGGGCGAGGGCGAGGGCGAGAAATCCCCGAGCTTCGTCGCTGCCGTCTTCGGCCTGGTCGTCGCCGGCATCGCCGCCGTCGTCGCCGTCACCGTCGTTCGGAGGGATCCCTCCCAGGCTCAGTCCTGGCAGGTCTTCGAGGTGCGGCGACGATACCCTCCAGAAACGTACTCAGATCGCCAAAACGCGCGCGCTCCCCCACGCGCGCGCGCGCCGCGCACGCCATTGGCCGCTGGGCGAGCGCTCGTCGTCGTCGGACGTCGCCGTCGGACGCCGCCGTCGTCGTCGTCGTCGTCGTCGTCGTCGTCGTCGTCGTCGTCGTCGTCGTCGTCGTCGCTGCCGCCGCCGCCGCCGTCGCCGCCGTCGCCCCCGAGGAGCTCAGGGGCATGCGCACCGCCCTCGCGCAGATGCTTCTGGCGCTGTCCTCCGACGAGAGCCGGCAGGAGCCGCTGTCCCGCTGGGCGGGGGATCGAGGTTCGAGGTAGAGGAGTCCAGGAGGAGGAGAAGGAGGAGAAGGAAGAGGAGGAGGAGGAGGAGGAGGAGGAGGAGGAGGAGGAGGAGGAGGAGGAGAGGGTCCTTTGGAAATCTTGACCTGTGCCAGAACACCATTCCTGGGACATCGACGCCGCGAATCACTTTTACACGCGCCAGTATGCGGGCGTTGCCACTGGGGCCTTCGGTGGAGCTCCGTGTGGGTCCACGACACGCGTGGATGGTGTGCCAACATGGGGCGGCGCAGCCATGCGTGCGCTGCCGCTGGGGCTTTTGTGCAGCTCCCTGCGGGTCCACGCAACGTGTAAGGGGTGTGCCAATCTTGGGCGGCGCCGCCATGCCGGCGCTGCCGCTGGGGCCTTCGGCGGAACTCCCTACGAAACGTGTGGGTGGTTCGCCAATATTGCGCGGTGGCGCCATACAGGCGCTGCCGTTGGGACCTGCGGTGGAGCTCCCTACGGGACCACGAAGCGAGTGAGGGATGTACCGAGATGGGCATGCGGAGAGCAGAGGCTGGGAAAAACGTTGCGTCGGAAGTCTGTGAGCTCGCTCGGCGAAGGGTGCAAAACTGTGCAGTCGCCTGCAGCGCATGGCGCTGCGGCGCGGGCGTGCCGAAGCGAGCGCCGCGGCCGCATGCTCACGCACCCGCGGGGGGGTGAGGAGGGGGCATACAGTCGGGAACTTTTGGGTAGCGTGTCGCTCCGCGGGTTCTGGCCCACCACGCGTCGGCGCGACACGCTACCCACTCCCCGGTCCCCCAGCGACCACGTCCCGAGCTGCTCAAAGCCTCCCGCCCCGCATGAGCGGAGCGGCACGCTGTCGGCTTGCGCGGTACAGCGTGTCGCCGGGGCCGCCGCTGTGACACGCGAAGCAACAGTGCCCGACCGTGGGAGCGGCTCCTCCTGTTCGTCCTCCTCGCGCTCCTCCTCCTCCTCCTCCTCCTCCTCCTCCTCCTCCTCCTCCCTCCTCCACCCCCCTCCTCCTCCTTTCTCCTCCTCCTCCTCCTCCTCCTCCTCCTTCCTCCTTCTCCTCTCGTTCCTCCTCGTCCTCGTTCCTCCTCCTCCTTCCTCCTCCTCCTTCCTCCTCGTTCCTCCTCCTCCTTCCTCCTCCTTCCTCCTCCTCCTCCTCCTCCTCCTCCTCCTCCTCCTCCCTGTGCGGTGCGGCTCGCGCGAGGCATGGGCAGCAGCGAGCAGCAGCGGTAGGCGGCGACAGGGGGAGCAGCAGCGGCGGGGCGGCAGCATGCAGCAGGCAGCGCTGGCTCGGAGGACCTCGCAACTCTGGGAGCAGTCGGCCCCGAAGTTTAAGGCGGGCATGTGCATCTGAAGGAGGAAGATCCCAGGTCATATTCTGGGGATGATTTGTTTTTGCTATTCCTGTCTATGGTTGGTTATTTGTTAGACTATGTTTGATTTGTCTTTTAAAACCCGCCTGTAGGGGGACATGCGCACTGGGTTCTGTCGATCGCCCGCGCTGGCTCCTGCCGGAGCGGCCGCCGACGGGCGTGGCCCGGGCCGTGGCGCCCCGGGGAGGGCGCAGGGGCGGGCGCGGGGCACCGGCCCGTCGCGGGAGGGTCGCCCGGTGCCGCTGCTTCCCCGCGGCCTCCACGGCCCTCTCAAAACTCGGTCGGGGGGCGCGGGGCACCGGTCCGTTGCGGGAGGGTCGCCTGGTGCCGCTGCTTCCACGCGGCCTTCACGGCGGCCCTGGCCCCTCTCAAACTCGGTCGGGGAGGGGCGCGGCCCGCTGCGCGCCGTCGGGGCGTGCCCGCATGACGAGGTCCGAGTTCGCTGCCGGTCGGCTGCCTCCTTCGCCTGCCCTGCTCCTCTGCCTCCTCTTCCGCCTCGTCTTGTGGTGCCAGGTGCCGGAGCGGGTTCTGCAGTGCTCGTGCCGTCTGGGATATCTGCGCCATCCTGCCACCTGGGCAGACTGCGATGCGTGGTTTGTGTCGGTGTGAATGTAACTCTGCGTAGTTGGGTGCCTGCTGAAGGCCACCTTGAGGGGTGCGGACTTATATCGATAAGGCTCTTCGTTGCGGGTGGGCGGTGCGGTTACTTGCCTTCCATTGCGGCGCTCCTTGCATTTCCTCCCGGCAAGTGTCACTCCTCCTCCTCCTCCTCCTCCTCCTCCTCCTCCTCCTCCTCCTTTTTTTCGGCCAAAGCGGAAAAAGCACCGAACGCCTCTCTTCACCGATAGTCTCAAAGGTGACTGGAGCTCGGTCGGTTCGGCCGCTTCGCAGCCAGCTGCCGTCAGTCGGCTCGGTCAGGTCGGCTGTTGCGTCGTGGCCTCGCCGTTGCCGCCTGTTGGCCCCGATGGCCTCCGGGTTCGCCCGTCGGTCCGGCCCGCTTTCGGGGCTGCAGGGCAGCAGGGATCAGCTGGGATCGCATCGCCCTGGCGGCGGAAGTATGGAGAGGAATTCTCAGACAAAAGAGGATTGGAAGTCATCGGACAGAAGGGGAGCGCGCGCAGCGAAAGAAAGCGCGCCGGCGATGGCACTTATGGTCTCCAGGGTTGCTCTCGCCACCACCTCCCCAAAGAGCTGTCGCCACCGCCCCCCTGGGCCACAGCCCCTCCGAGGTGCCCTCCCAGGCATCCGGTGTCCAGATCTTTTCAATACGGTGCTCCGGGAAACCCCGACTCTTTCCCCCGGGCCGGCTCTTTGACCTGAGCCGTGCTTTGACAATCCCAGAGCTCGGCGGGGGCCCCCAGAGGCCGACGTCGACGACCAAATAAAGTTGTGTTTTCAAGACGTTGGACGTCTGGGCACCGTCTCGACGGCACGTCCTTAGACGTGGGGAAGGAAGCGGTGTTCAAATGCAACCGTTGTTTTGCTCGGGCCGCACCTCGCCTCTTTCATCCCGATGCCTCTGGACTAGTTTATTTTTGTCGGCGTGTGGCGGCATCCACGCTTTGGCGCCAGCTGTGGAAGCACGTTGTCCGCTCCCGTCTTCTCCTTCAAAATATGTAAGTCTTGGCACCGCCTCCGCAGGGTGCCCCCGTCACCGCCTCCACGGGGGTACTTCTGCCACCGCCTCCCCAGCGGGCGGTGGGCGCCAAACCTCCGGCGTGCGTGGCGGCGGGCGTCTGAAGGAGGAGCGAAATGTGCCCCTAGTCCTGGGGTTGCCCTGGTGGTCCTCCTCCTCCTCTTTCTCCTCTTCCTTCTCCTCCTCCTCCTCCTCCTCCTCCTCCTCCTCCTCCTCCTCCTCCTCCTCCTCCTCCCCTTACTTCTCGACCCCCTCGCGGCGGGGGGGGCAGTTACTGCTCTGCTGGGTACCGTATCCTGGTGCTCGGCCCTTCGCCGCGGGGACATTGACAACGCCATTTGCGCTTCACGGTTTGGTGTCAGCATGCTGGCTCGTCTTGTTGGGTCCCGCCTCGCGGCACCTTGCCCAGGGCCGTGGCGCGCAGCTGCGCCCGTGACGCTGGAGCCACCTTGAGCTTCCAGGCCAGGCCGGGGGATCGAACATTTGGTGGAGTGACGGGCCGTGTGGTCAAGTCCCATGGGGCTGTCGTGCCTACTCGCCCTGGGGCATGGGGCACCAAGCCAGTTGCACGTGTCATATGTTTTGGCAGGGGTGGATCGTCGGAAAGGACCTCGCAGTGAGGAGGTGAGCCGACCGTCCCCCTACGCACCACCCCCATCACTTATGAGTAGCGAGTCACGGGGCGACGGCGTTGACCTGTACCTCGACCGTGTTGCGAGAGCTCCTCGCCGATGAGCGAGCAGCCTCCCTTGCACGTGAGGGGGGTCTCCCCGTGTGGGGGTGGAAGGCGGCCCGTTCTGCGATGAGGCCGCACTCTCGTGTCCGGCACTCCTCTCTCTCCTTCTCTTTTTCCTATTTTTTCTCCTCCTCCTCCTCCTGCTCCTCCTGTTCCTCCTCCTCCTCCTCCTCACCTCCTCCTCCTCCTCCTCCTCCTCCTCCTCCTCTCATCCTCCTCTCCCCCCCCCCCTCCCCCCCTCCTCCTCTTCTTCCTCCTCCTTCTCCTCCTCTTCCTCCTCCTCCTCCTCCTCTCCTCCTCCTCCTTCTCCTCCTCCTCCTCCGCCTCCTCCTCCTCCTACTCGTCCCCATCATCATCCTCCCCATCCTCCTTCTCCTTCTCCTTCTCCCCCTTTCCCTCTTCCTCGTCCTCCTCTTCCTCCTTCTGCCCAGCCTCCCTCCCCCCCCCGCCCCAGCCCTGGCGCGCAGCCCTCCTTAAGGACGTGGCGCTGGCACCCCACCGCGAGGCGCTCGCCATGGCAGACTGGGAGCTCTGCGTGCTGCAGGAGCGCCGCAGTGGGTGCGCCCGCTGGCTGGGGGTTTTGGCTGCAACGGCCGAAGAGGAGGGAGAGAAGGAGGAGGAGGAGGAGGAGGAGGAGGAGGAGGAAGAGGAGGAGGAGGAGGAGGAGGAGGAGGAGGAGGAGGAGGACCTGAGGAGGAGGAGGAGGAGGAGGAGGAGAGAGGAGGAGGATGGAGGGAGGAGGAGGAGGAGGAGGATCAGAGAGGAGGACGAGGAGGAGGAGGATGAGGAGGAGGAGGAGGAGGCGGAAGAAAACGAGGAGGAGGAGAAGGAGGAGGAGGAGGAATAAGAGGAGGAGCAAGGAGAGGAGGAGGGAGAAGAGCAGGAGGAGGAGGTGGAGGAGGAGGAGGATGAGGAGGAGGAGGAAGAGGGGAAGGGGCGAGGAGGTGGGGGAGGAGAAGGTGGGACTCAGCCGCGTGCAGAGGGGAGATATTGGGGATTGGGGAGGGCTGCTTAGAAATGCCCCTGCTTCTTAGAACGCGCGGGCCTGATCTGTAGATGTAGGGCCGCCGCCTTCTAATAAGCAACCTCACTCTAAGAAGCCTTCCCCCCTCGCCCTACCCCATTCTGCGCGCCGCCAAATGATGAGGATGAGGAGGAGAAGGAGGAGGAGGAGGAGGAGGATGAGGGAAGATGAGTAGGAGGAGGAGGAGGATGAGGGGGAGGATCAGGAGGTGGGACGAAAGGGAGGACGAGGACGAGGACAAGGAGGAGGAGGAGGAGGAGGAGGACGACGACGACGACGACGAGGAGAGAGAGGAGAGCGAGTAACAGGAAAGTCGTTATTACAGTTCTCCCCGCCGCTTTCAACTGCCGACGCCTGCTGACTGTTTGGCGGAAGCTATTGTCGCCGCGGTCACCACATATTGGAGGAGCCATCTTAATTCGCGTGAGCGTTCGCTGAAGAGTCGGGCGCAGGCCCGCGAGTATGTGTTTTTCTCCCTCTCTCTATATCCCGTGCTCTCTCTCCCTCTCTCTACCATTATTTGTTTTCTTCTCTCTTCCTCCTTATCACTCTTGGTGTAGGGTTGCGTGTTTAACAGAACTGACATGCCATTGCGAGTAATGCTGGGAAGGTCTCGTCTCTCGATTTTGCTGGGATCGGCATCCGTCCAGGTTGGGATGATGGGCCAGAAGCTGAGCTACGAGATCTCGGTCAGATAAGCACCAACCTACCAGAGGCATGTACCATGTAAAACACGGTTTTTCAGCCGAAGGCGCAAGTGACAGCGACCATTATCATGAAATTCGCCATGAGCACGGCCATGGAAGTCAGGACGTCACAGTACGTCGACCACTCCCTGACCCAGTGGAAGGAGACGGTCCTCACAAAGCTCGGGCTAAAGAATTCGTGCACCCCTCGCCCAAGGCCCACAGGCCTGACACGCCAAGGGGGAAACCTTCGAATCCAGGATCGGGGCACCATCTGAAGATTATCTGGATTTATGATGTTCCAATCCGTTGCTGGTGTGGCAAATGGCATTGCAGGTATCACGAATGAGTTCTACAGCGTGCCGCTGGATCGCATCAGACAACGCATCGCTATGCTATTTTGTTCGTCTTTCGATTACAAAGCGGGCTTCCTGGACCCCGTTGATTGGAGGCCGAGGGAAGTCAACGCAGCCGCGGACTACGTCGCCAAGTGCACGTTCTCTGCGACGGCGGCTACCAGGTGGGAGACGGCGCTGCGGCGTTCGTGGTGATTGCTACAGCATGGAACGGTGAGCGCTTTCACGCCAAGCTAGTCGGCGCAAGAGGGATTCTGATCCCGGTTGCCCAATCGGCTTTTCACGCGGAGGTAACCGCTCTCGACGAAACCATCGCTTTTATCATGCAATTGGCAGAGCGTATACAGTGCTTGTAATTGTACTTACCAGCTTGACGCTATTGAACTTTGTGGCAACACGGTGAGTGGCGCCTTGGAGCAACAAAACCTACTTCAGCCATCACCAGAAATAATTTCGAGCACCAAGAAAGTTCCGAATCTGGAGGGCTTTCACGCGTCGGGCCCCTGGGAGGCGGTACTCGCTCGACACCGTTCCGATGCTTTCCGGGGTGCTCGAGATTGCTTCTGGGACGTGCTCCTGAAGTACAATGGGAGCCACATAAATTCGCATTCGGGCCCGAGGTCGACTGGAGGTTGGGCCCCGAACGCCCGGAGAGGCCAGGAGTCGAGCGGGGGGGCCAGGCGTAAGTCGCGCCTGTCCCTCTACAGAAGGAACGTTCAAAAATAGGAAAAAATAGTCCAGGGACGATGTTTTCACATTTTTTCCCTAGCTAGGCTCGGCCTGGAAGGGTTCTTACCCTGTATCTTGAAGGTGCCGGGCAGTGGATATCGCCCCGGGCGGTTCCCCCAGGATCCGCCCCGCGGTTCCCGCGGCAACCGGGGTTCCCTACTCAGGCTCTGCCTAGAGGGTTAGCTTGGCTTAGCTTAGCTTAGCTTAGCTTCGCTTATCTCATCTTAGCTTAGCTTAGCAGAGCCTAGCTTAGCTTAGCTTTGCGTAGCTTAGCTTACCTTACCTTAGCTTACCTTAGCTTAGCTTAGCTTAGCTCAGCTTGTCTTATCTTAGCTTTGGTTGATCTCACTTTAGCTTAGCTTAGCTTAGCTTAGCCTAGCCTAGCTTAGCTTAGACCAGCTTAGCCTAGCTTAGCTTAGCTTAGCTTAGCTTAGTCTAGATTATCTCAACTTAGCTTAGCCTGGCTTACCTTAGCTTAGTTTAGCTTAGCTTAGCGTATCTCATCTTAGCTTAGCTTAGTTTAGCTTAGCTCAGCATCGCCTAGCCCAGCTTAGCTTAGCTTAGCTTAGCTAAGCTTATCTCAACTTAGCTTAGCTTATCTCATCTTACCTTAGCTTACCTCAGCTTAGCGTAGCTATCTTAGCTTAGCTTTGCTTCGCTTAGCTTTGCTTTGCTTAGCGTAGCTTAGCCTAGCCTAGCCTAGCCTAGCTTAGCTTAGATCAGCTTAGCCTAGCCTAGCTTAGCTTAGCTTATCTGAGCTTAGCTCAGCTTAGCTTCGTTTACTTTAGCTTAGCTTAGCTTAGCTCAGCTCAGCTTAGCTTATTCGCTAAGCTTAGCTTAGCTTAGCGCAGCGTAGCTTAGCTTAGCTTAGCTTAGTTCATCTCACCTTCACTTAGCCTAGCTTACCTTAGCTTAGTTTAGCTTAGCTTAGCTTATCTTAGCTTAGCTTATCTCAGTTTAGCTTAGCTTAGCCGAGCCTTGCCTAACTTATTTTAACTTAGCTTAGCTTAGTTTAGCTCAACTTAGCTTAGCTTATCTCATCAAAGCTTAGCTTAGCGTAGCTTAGCTTAGCTTAGCTTAGCTTAGCTTGGCTGAACTTAGCTTAGCTTAGCTTATGTTGTTTTCCTAGGGGCTCCAACTCCTAGGTAGGGTCGCGCTGGGATAATTTGTATGTTTTGAACATGTTTGGGGACGTGCCCGACCTAAGGCCAGGCCCTGGCCTGCCGAGGGGAACCGGTGTCGAGCGAGGGCCTGGCCCTGGCAGCGCGAGCACGTACCTCTGCGAGCGGAGGCTCGGTCTCCGCCGGCGACGCGACGTCGGTCCGTGCTTCGGTGGTGCAGCCTCTGGCACCGACCTGCCCACCGAAGCACTGCCTGCCGTCAGTCAGGTGATCGTTGTCGTAAGCTCACGTGCCTCTTCGAGCGGAGGCTCGGCCCTCACCAGCAGCGCGGCGTTGGTCCGTGCCTCGGCGGTGCAGCCTTTGGCACCGACCTGCCCACCGAAGCATTGCATTGAAGTCGGCCTGTCCCTCTACAGGAGGAGACGACAAAAAATAGTCCCGGGACGATTTCTGACTATTTTCGAGTATGTTTGAATTTTTTAAAATTTTCGTCCAAAATCCGCCTTTAGGGGGACACGCCCGACCTAACACTACCTGCCGTCAGTCAGGTGATCGTTTTTCTTAATGTAATGGCCTCCGGCCAGTGCTGACGATCTGGAGGGCTCCGGATTTGGTGATCCTGGAGTCGTCTGGGACGCTGTTTGGGAGGGAGGGCGCTCTTGGAGTCTTCAGGGACGCTTTTTGGAGCTGACGTGCCCTTTGCAGAGGGGGGTGCCTGGAGCGGTCCTGGGGGTGGTCCGGGGAGGGTTCCGAGGGGAGGGTCCTGGGGGCGGTAGCGGCTAGATCTGAAGGGGGTCCCTGGGACCCCCCGAAACATCTTGGGGATGCGCAAATCATTATGAAAACGCCAGACGGTGGACCGCCCCCCCTCCCCCTCCCCCCCTTCCCTGGCGGGGGTCCGAAGAGGGTTCCGAGGGGAGAGTCCTGGGGGGGGTAGCGGCTAGATCTGAAGGGGGTCCCTGGGACCACCCGAAACATCTTGGGGATGCGCAAATCATTATGGAAACGCCAGATGGTGGACCGCCCCCCCTCCCCCTCCCCCCCTTCCCTGGCGGGGGTCCGGGGAGGGTTCCGAGGGGAGAGTCCTGGGGGGGGTCCCTGGGACCCCTCGACACATCTTGGGGATGCGCAAATCATTAAGAAAACACCAGGTGGAGGACCCCCCCCTCCCCCCCTTTCCCTGGCAGAGCCACCCCGGCGACACCCCCCCCACGCAGAGCTTGCTGATGCTCCTTGTAGCTCACGCGCTGGATCGGCGGGTTATTCATTGTTTTGCCCATCGGCGCGGGCCCTCGCACCCCCCTCCTCCCCCCATGGAGTAGATCGTTGCTGTTCTGTGCGCCTGTTTCAAGCAGGTGGCGTCTCCCAGGTCCCCCAGAAGACGCACTGTTGCAAACATTCGTGCGAAGCAGAGGTTCGGAGCCAGACACCCCTCCCCCCCTCCTTTCCGCCCAGTGTCGAAACGCCGAATAAGAAAACGCTCACCAATTTGGGGCTATAAGCCCCGATGCCTTCAAGAAGACGAGGGACGAGCCGAACGGCCAGGCAGACGACGTCTCCACCAGGAGGGCCAGGACCCCCACCCCTTTGATATCCAAGGCAGGGCCCGAGTCACTGGCGACGGCTACGAGCCATGACGCAGGGGACACCCCTGAAACCCGCAACGGCAGCCCCAACGAATTAGTTTTACAACCTGCTCCAGCAAACAGCAGCCCTCAACGGCAGCCCCAGCAAACAGCAACCCGTCCAGGTGGCGCCTGCTCCCGCTGCAGAGGCGCGGCGACTCAGCTCGACGTAGCCTGAATTCCTGTGTAAACACGGCCAGCGGGGCCACCGTGGCACTGCTCGTTCTGCCGCAGACGCATTTCCCCGAGCTCGCCGTCGTCGACCCGAAACTCTGGCCGGCACGACGTTCCCTATAGGGAGGCCCCGGGGTCGATCGTTGGCCCCCGAACCCTTCGCGCGGCCCGCTTAGCTTCGACGGGAAGAGGTGCGCTCTCGACCCGCGGATCAAACAAGTTTCTCGTTTTTCCGACTGCACGGTGTGTGGCGTGAGTCCAAAAAGTGTCGTTCGTTTCGCCGAGTTTGTCGTCCTGAGGTGTCCGCTCCATCTCTTCCCCGCAGCCCCCCTGCCAACAAGGGGCTGAGCACATGAGATGCGAGTGCCACCTGCCGCACCTGAGTTGCGCAACCCGTGCTCGCAGCTCCCTCACCTGCCTCCGTTGTTCCCCAGAGGCCAGCGCTCTCGGCACTCAGGGGGCCACATGCGAACCGTACCCCTACCACCCACGATTTCTGAGGGGGAGGGTGGGGTTCACTTCGCTCTGAACCCCACCCTCCCCCTCAGAACTCGTGGGGTGTAGGAGCAGGGTTCGCATGTGGCCCCCTGGCCCCCTAGGCACACCCGTCGCCCGCCTCCGGAAAAAACGACGGGCTCCGAGCCATCCGGCTCCACGCGAGGCGCTCCAGAGAGCGGGCCTCGCAGGGGGCGCGCCTCGCCCTCGGCGAACGGCGGCGGACGTAAAGGAGGCTTGGCATCGCTCGGACGTGTGCATTTTTCCTTCGCGAGGACCATCGAGGAGCATCCTTGATCATTTGGCGAAAAAAACCACGCACGAAACCGTAAGAAGCACAAGGAATGGACGTCCGAGCGACGATGGCCAGGAGGGGGTGGCCCCGCCAGCGGAAGGCCGGCGGGAAGGGCGGCGGAATCCGCAGATGGACCCCCAGGAGATGTCCACTTGAGCTTGTGTGGGCTCATGCTCTCTCTCTCTCTCTCTCCCCCTCCCTTTCTTTGGGCTCACGCAGAGATCAAGCCCTCTGTCTCTCTACCGGCGCACGCGGAGATACCGATCCTGGCGCTGCCCACGCTTCTTTTGCCACTCGAGCAGGGCAATTCGAGCCAGGGCATATCCGACAGCCTGGTAGGGGAACGGACAATGACATGAACAAAAAATCCCGGAGGTCCGCGCGGATTTCTCGGATCGGCGCTCAACCCCCCTCCCGCGCCAGGGGCAGCGCCGGAGGCGCCGCCAGAGGGGTCCAGCGCGGATCCGAGAAATCCGCGCGGACCTCCGAGCTTTTATGCTTGTGCCATTGTTCGTTCCCCTATCGGGGTCCCCGGAGTCGGCCGCGTGCTGCCAGGACCGGTTCGCCGAGCTCGACTGCGTCTACTCGCGCACGTGTGCCTGGCTGCACGTGGCGCAGGCGCGCTTTGCGGCCGCGTCCGCGCATCCCGGCGCATTCCCGGCGCGGCAGCACCCTGCCCGTGCCACGCCCCGGCCATGCCCCGTGCGCCGGCAGTGTGGGAGAGCGGCCCTGAGCAGGGGATGGCCTGGAAGCAAAGCTTAGCAATTCCATCCTGGATGCTTGGGTCTTGCCCAGGGTCACCACTCCGGCGGCGAGCGAGGGGAGGAACTCAGAAGGAAGGCGGCGGGCCTTCTCAGAAGGCCTCCGTCCTTCTGTGTCTTTCGGGAAGGCTTAGAGAACTTAACAAAAGGCCGGGGGACTTCTGAGCCTTCTGAGAAGGCCCGCCCCTGTTAACTTCCACCCCCAGCTCGCCGCCGAGTTTGGGTCTTGCCCAGGGGCACCACCGCAGCCGATCGGCGGCCTTTTGCGGGGGCCCCCTCTTCAGGTGGCGAGAAGCCAGCTTGCCGCCTGCTCGTGGGGCCGCCGGGCTGACCGATCCCCATTCCGACGGGGCCATGGTATCTTTAAGTTGGGCCTGTCCCTCTACAGGAGAAATATTCAAAAATAGTAAGACAATAAAAAGGGGACGTTTTGATTTTTAAATGTTTGATCTTTTGGGGGGCTATTTTTTATTTTTCGCCCAACCCCCCCCCCCGTAGGAGGACATGCCCGACCTAATGGTATCACAGCCCCACCAGCCTACCCCCAGGTAGGCATAGGCTCCGCGAAGCCCGCAGAGAGCAGCATGTGTCCCCACCTTTGGTGGTGGCGGGGCCAAGGCCGTGCCAGTGGGGCTGGAGATCGGCTAACCCAAGGTCGAAAGGGGTCCTGAGAGAAACGGGCCTTGAGGTTTTTCCACGCTTGGGGCTTCTCTGCGCCCTCCACGGGCCACGGGACGGTCAACAGAACGGCTCAGGATGAAGAGTTGACCTCAGAGGGAAGGCGGATGGGTTAGGGGCTTGGCTCGAAAAAGAAGCACAGCGGTCTAAGCTTGTATTTTTCGCACGGAGGCCCGCGCGGATCAGAAGGCGCCGCCCCTGGCGCGCTCCGCGCGCCAGGGAGGGGGGTCCGGCGCCGATCCAAGGAGTCCGCGCGGACCTTCGAAGATTTAGGATCAAGAGCTCTTGCTTAGCGTGCCGCGCCGCCGGTGCTGGCCCACCACGCTTCGCCGCGACACGCTCAGCGCGTCCCCGTGTCCAGGCGTCATCCGCTCGAGCCTGTGGCGGCGGCACTGGCGCGGGCGTTCGACGATGAGGGCGCCCGGCACCTTCTGGGCCTCGAGGGCGTTCTGTGCCACGACAGGGTCCCGATGTACGGCAGGTTCGCGTCGTGTCGACGCGGCGGCGGGCCTGGAAAGGTCGTTCAAGGTTGAACGCCGCCAAAAGGGCCAGAATCGGCCAAGACGGGTCGATCTGGCGAGCGAGAAGAAGGTTCACGATCCACGCGGTGTCAGAAACCAACGCCGGGGTCGTCACGACACGATTTTGCCGTAGCGGCCTGATGGTCCCCTGTATGGGCTCGGCTCGGTGACCTGACTGCTGCGGCCGACCGTGCCGTCATCGACCGTGCTTCTGTTGACCTCCGTTGTGTGTGGCCGTCCTCGCACGGTTTGCAATTGAGATTCCCAGGGACGTGCCCAACCCGCTTGCAGTAAGTGGCACCATCGACGGGCGCATTGAAAAACAATGATGGCATGTGGACGGATAGCATTACATGCATGTCACATGTATGTATTAGCCCTCGTGGACCCCAAGCAGTAATTAAGTAAATGCACGGTGGATGCGTAAGCTATGTCGTGCAAATTCGGTGGTGCAAGCAATGCGGTGCAGGCAATGTGGTGTTTTCTGAGTGGCGAAAGCTATGTGGTGGTGAAAGCGATGTGGTGTAAGCTGTGTTGTCTGTCTGTCTGTCTGTCTGTCTGTCTGTCTGTCTGTCTGTCTGTCTGTCTGTCTGTCTGTCTGTCTGTCTGTCTGTCTGTCTGTCTGTCTGTCTGTCTGTCTGTCTGTCTGTCTGTCTGTCTGTCTGTAAGTCGTGTTGCGCAAGCGATGTTGCGTAAGCTGCGCGGTGGCGCGGCAACGAGGCGGCAACGAGGCGGCAACACGGCGACTCTTCGGCGGGGACCCCCCCAGGGGGTAACGAGGCAGCAAGCGACACCTCGGCGGACCCCCCGAGTGGGCGGCAACTGGGTGGTGAGACCTCGGCGGACCCCTCGAGTGGGCGGCCGCGAGGCTGCCACGGGCGGCGACGTGGTGGAGCCCCGGCGGACCCCCCCCCCCGAGGTGAGCGGCCACGATTCGGCCACGAGGCGACCACGGGCGGCGACGCGGTGCAGCCTCGGCGGGTCCCCCCCAGTGGGCGGCCACGGGCGGCGACGTGGCGAAACCTCGGCGGGTCCACGCAGTTCCCTTGGGGATTGAAGTGCGAACCTCTTAGGTGCAAGCACCAGCAGTGGGGCAGGCAAATCTTGAAAGAAATCGAATGATGGCAAGAGCAGGCGTGCACGCGCCCCCACCCCCCACCCCTGGTGTAAACGAAATAGGAAGGCGTGGCATTCCACGCCCCATGTGGGCCCGTGTGGGGCAAGATCAGGGGGAATGGGATGAAGGGGGGAAGAAGCGAAGGGCGACGACGAAGAGGGGAGACACGATTGGAAAAACGAAAGAATCTGGGCGAGGACGGGACGAGGATCAGGAAGAGATAGGGGATAACATTGAAGGCGGAGAGGGAGGGGTGCAATGGTGACGAATTGTTCCCTGATGCGTCAATGATGCAGGAACGCACCAAGCCTGAGACTGCTTCGGACCTGCGTACCACGTCACTCGAATGGACCCCAGGGGCACAGCAAAGTGGTGGGAGTTGGACTCCTGGCATCCCCCACGGAAACCGAGGTCGAGGTTGAACTTGCGTGATACGCCACTCTATTGATTCCAGCCCCCGGGACGCAGCAAAGTGGCGATATCTGCACGCAGCACCCTCGAAGATCGAGGTAGGTCTAGTTCGGATTCGCGAAGGAAACCATTCCGCTGGACATCCCAGAGAGGCGAGGTCAAGCTTGGGTCCGCGTCAGGCCGCGCTCCACTGAACCTCCCAGGAGCCGACGAAAGTGGGGGCCATTGCGCAGTCAGCAGAACCCAAGGGATGCGGGATGAAGCATGGGTACGCGCAAGGCCACACTGTGTCATTAGCCTCCAGCGACCCAGCTTGTGCCATGTTGCCGGTAGAGTGCCCACCATCAAGTGCGTCACGGTGTCCAGCGGGCTGCGGCAGCCTGGAATAGGCAACGATGAAACGAGGAGTGCAGTCGACCCGCATGGTAAGGATGGGCAAGGTTCCCAAGGGTGCCCTTGCATCCCTGCCTCCTCGGCCCATCCTTGACCACTGTAGTTGGCCGCGCCCCGCTCGAAAAGGCTTCGACACGGCCTTCCCTCATCGCACATCCTAACTGCACAGGTTGACTGTGGGCAGCGATGAAACGAGGAGAGCGCGAGTGTGTGTTCCCTGCGCGCGCTCGGCGCCCGAGCACAGCCGCCACGCGAGTCCGCCGTCGAGCACTGGAGGGGCCGTCGCGCCCTCGAGCAGAAGGGCTGCCGAACTCATCACACCTTTTGCGGGGGAGAGATACAGTCGACCCGCACGGTAGGGATGGGCACTGTTCCCAAGGTTGCCCTTTGCATCCTTCCCCTTCGGCCCATCCTTGGCCGGATTCGCTGGCCGCCCCCCGCTCGCCAAGCTTCGAGATGACCTTCCAAGGCCCTTGCATCCTTACCTCGCATCCTTATTATAATGGTTGGCTGTAAGGAACACGAAGACACAGTAGACGCACGGGCCCGTACACAACAAATGCCCTTGTGCCTCCCCTCTTCCCCCCTCTCCCAACACGGAGAGGCAGGGAGAGGGGAGAAGAGGGGAGGCAGAAGGAGAGGAGATAAGGAGTGATGAAGAGGTGGTAGGATAGGACGGAGGAGGAGGAGGAGGAGGAGGGGCAGTGTAAACCCAAGAGTCATCAACGATGTTGGAATAAACCCTCCCTCCGAGCTCTCTCTTCATAGGCCCCTACAACGGTTCATTTCCATTGAGGGAACTGCCTCGTTGGAAGACAACCGTTTGGAACCCTGAAGCATGCCACAACATTGTTCTTGGGACTCCAACGGCACGGAGCAACCTGACTGTTGCGTTTTGACGATCCTGAATTGGTGCCAGAACGCCATTCTTGGAACTTCAACACCGCGAGTGACCGTAACCGTTGCACCCTCATAGTCCTGAATCTTTCCAAAACGCCATTTCTGGTATTTTGATCAGGGAAACCCGTGAAAGTCTTGCACATTGCGTTAACGAGTGAACGCGGTGCTAAGGCGGGAGCCACATTTTTTGAAAAGGAACCGCCCTCTATCCGTGAAAATATTGCAAATGTTTGAAACGAACGTGCGCGGCGCTAAGGCGAGCCACATTTTGAAATGGCTTCCCCTCAATCCGTGAAGCTCTTGCAAGTCTTTTCCAGCAAATGCGCGCGGCGCTAAGGCGAGAACCACATTCTGAAAACGATCCGGAGGATGACGACGACATCCGCCGTTCTCGGCGCCGGCGAAAGAGAAGAAAAAGAGGATCCACGATGAGGAGGAGCGGGAGGGGGAGGGGGAGTGGGGGAAGGAGAAGGAGAGGCCGGAGCGATGAGGCGAGGAGGATGGGGAGGAGGATGGGGAGGAGGATGAGGAGGGGGAGGAGGGGGAGGAGGAGGAGGAGGAGGAGGAGGAGGAGGAGGAGGGGGAGGAGGAGGAGGGGGAGGAGGAGGAGGAGGAGGTGGAGGAGGACGAGGGTTTTTTCACAGCAACGCACATGCCACAGAAGAGTGCAGTGCACATGAAGGCCGTGACGAAAAACTCCACGAGGTGCAGAGCGACTTGAACTTCGCAGCAGCCACATACAATGAGAACCAACCTCACCAGGAAGCCCCGATCGAAGAACATACACTGCCAAAGACGCACTGCACCAAATAGAAGAAGCCCAGGACTCACATGAACAGTGCGACGTGCTGACGCGCCACGAACAGAGCACGCCGGCCCAGGACATTATTAAAGAAATTGCCACCAAACCGCCAGCAGCGGAGAACTGAAATAAAGTACAAACCCACGAGGTGCAGCACGACTTGATCTTCGCGGCAGCCACATACAATGAGAATCAACATCACCAGGAAGCCCCGAACGAAGAAAATACAATGCCAACGACGCACTGCAGCGCATGGCAGAAGCCAATTACCCAGAACTCCGAGGCAGACGAAAAGCCAGAATTTGACATAATATCCACAAGCACACGCACACCAGAGTGAATGACAAGTGAATAATACCACTCGGAGCCGAGAGCGAAGAGGTACCGCGGGAACACAAGTGTCATCAACTCAGGATGCGAAGACTCTGAGGTCGTAGTCGCTGGGCGGGTCGTCGTCGGCGTCGTCAGCAAGATCGAAGAAGAACCTCGACGGCGCGAGACTATCCACTCCACCTGACGACGCCAAAGAGGCTGCATCTATACTGAAAAAGGCGGCCCTCCCCAGGGTCCAGCGGCAGGCCCGCAGCAAACCATTCGCAGACCACGGGAGGCGGCGACGCAGGTGGTTCGGCTCCTCCTGCTGCCACACCAGGAGGAGGAGGAGGAGGAGGAGGAGGAGGAGGAGGAGGACAAGGAGGAGGAGGAGGAGGAGGAGCAGGAGCAGGAGGAGGAGGAGATCCGTAGCCATTTTGGCTCAAGCCATTTTGGCTCAAGTAAACCATTTCTCGAGGTGGCTTACAGTGAGCTTGCGCACGGGGGAGGCTCCCCCGCCCGTGAACCCGCTGCTTTTCCGGCAGCGTTTCTTTCTCAGTGTTTCCTTTCCGTCCCGCTCCGCAGATGGCCCGCAATGGCGGCGGCATTGCCTGGTCGTCTACGTGGACCTGCTGCGACAAGCGGTGCGGTTTCCTTCGCAACTTCCCATGGAGGACATCGTGCTGGGCGTGCGGTGTTGCCAAGCTTGCGGGCCCTGCTGACCGCCAGCCTCGTCCTCCTGGTGCGTGGGCTCGTCCTCCTCGCCTTCAGCCGCAAGGTGGTGCTGCTGGAGCGGGAGGTGGCGTTGGCGACAAGCTCAACCCTGAGCGCAACTCCGCGCTGCTCGCCATGTCGGAGGAGCACTTCGAGGCCTGCAGCGTGTGGCTGTCGCCTGGTCAGAAGAGCCACCTTCAAGGGCTTCGTGCTGCGCAGCAGGGTGATCCTTTCGCCGTCAGTCGCCAAGCTAAGCAGCAGCACGACTCCCTCAAGGACAGGGTGCAGAAGGCGAAGAACGCGTGGGTGCGCTCGCAGGAGGCCCTGTCCAAGCAGCTGCGCAAGACTGCAGAGCTGCACGCGAAGTTCAAGGATCTCGAGGCCCAGGAGATCGAGGCGGCGCGCAAGGCCGCCAATGCCTACTCGGAGCTGGGGAAAGCGGGCCGTCCTGACCCTGCTGATCCTGCTGCTCATCTCGTGGCACAGTTGGCGGAGCTGGGCGTCGATCCGACGGTCGTGGACACCATCAAGACTATGGCTAAAGCCCATCACAAAGCCAAAGAAGAAGAGAAGAAGCGTGAGGAAGCTCAGGCAGCAGAACAGTCCGCACGTCAAGCTGCTGAAGCTCCTCCTGCTGGCGAGTCTGGTCGTGCTGCCGCTGGCGGGGATGACGATGACGTCGACATGGACGGAGCCGTCAACTACCTCGAGAGCGGCGACTGGCTGGACAAGCTGGTCTCTAGTGAAGGCGGTGTCTCCCGAACGCAGCTGGAGGCTGCGCTCGACGATGCTGCATCCGCAGACAAGAAGTCACGGACGGGGTAGCCACTGTGCTCCTCGTCAGGGGCCGAAGGCTCCGCGATTTTGGAAAATTATCTCTGCCAGTGTCACTGATCGCTCTGGGCTTGACATTTTCCTCCCCTCCCCCTCCGTTTTGCGGGCTCATCTTGTCGGTGTGCAGGAGACGCGGGTGGTTGAGGTTGAAGCGATGGAGCATAAACTTAGGAGACAAGGATGGAGAGGCAAGTACTCATCCGCTGTAACCACTAGTGGTGGTGGAATGTCGGGTGGCACTCTTATCGCGGTTCCAAAGCATGTGGGATTGGCGCAGGTTGAGTCGATACCGATCGAGATGCAGAAGGGGAGGGTCATGATCATGCATGTGGGGGGGACTTTTCCCAGGAGGCTTCCTCGCGTGCACCCTCTATCTGCACTATTATATCGGCCTTGCTCCTGCCAACTGGGACCTCCTCTGTCGGCTGGGAGCCCAGCTCAAGATGGCTAACATGCCTTATATTGTCATGGGCGATTTTAACATGGAGCCTGATGTGCTGCAGCACTCAGGCTGGATCGATGCTGCTGATGGCTTTGCGATCCACACGGATGCGGGCACCTGCGCACCTGCGAATCGCGCTATCGATTTCTTTGTTGCATCGCAGGTGTTGTCCTCGGTCGCCGGGGTCTCGCTGGTGAATGACGTTGCCATCGCTCCTCACACGCCCGTCCAGCTAAGCGTTCGTAGTCTATCCAAGCCCCCCCAGGTCAGAATGGCCAAGGCTCCTCGCAGATTTCCTCGCGAGTTGCCCATTGGTTGCCGTCAAGAACCGTGCCTTACCAGATGGGAGCAAGCTGCTAGTAACATGGAAGGTTCGTCTCTGAGTACCTCTTGGAAAGTTTTTGTGTCTGCCGCTGAGTTGGAGTGGATTGATGCGTTCCAGATACCTCCTGATCTTTCGAGGGCATATTCGGGAAAAGCTGAGGATATACGTGTGGGGTGGTATCGGCCTGCGCGGCCTGCTCCAGTTCCTTTCCCTCGATTGTGCCCCCAAGCCGTTTGGTGGCGGACGCTTGCCCTGGTCCTCAAGAGATTCACGAGGCCCCAGAACGTTGCTCAGTTCGCCCAGTCCATCAAGCGTGCTAGGTACCTCCAGAGCTTGCCCGATGTGCCCACCTCGGACCTGGCTGTCGCCTTCCTGAGGGCCCTGGACCGCATCCGCGTTCTGGATTTCGTCGTCGTTGATTATCTGGCCAGCATCGCAGCCATGCACGCCGAGCGCTTGCACAAGCAGGCCGCCCAGCTGAAGAATGTCAACTGGGACAGATGGGTCAAAACCCACACAGTGGGAGGTGCGGCTGCTTTGTTTAAGTATGTGCAGTTGCCCGACCCCTGGCAACCGTCCACTCTCGATTCCTACACCCTCCGCCCCAACATCAGCATGGGGGAAATGGATGCTTTGGAGAAGGAGTGGAGTGAGTGGTGGCAGGTGGGAAAATCGCAGCCCCCCCTTGAGTGGCCTGAAGATTTAGGAGTCCGGCCGCCGCCACCTTCCACGCAAGTGCTCAAGGAGGTTTTAATGACTTTTCCTGCAGGCACAGGCTGCGGCTATGAGCAAAGTCCGCCTAGGATGCTCCTGCGCCTTCCTGAGGCGGCGCTGCAGTTGTTGTGTGACATCATCGCCAAGATTGAGGAGGCGGTGGAATGGCCGCCACTCATTACGAAGATAGTGTTCATATTGAAGCGCCTTGGCGGGGTACGTCCGCTCGGCCTGTTGCACGTCCTGTGTCGCATCCAAGCAAGATTGCGCAGACCGTTGATTGCTCGGTGGCAGAAGCGCAACTACCGCAGCTTCTGGTGGGGCACGAAGGGCAAAAGTGCTGACATGTGTGTGTACATACAAGGGGTTTGGGCTGAGCACTGTCAGGCGAAAGGGCTGTCTTCTGCCACTCTGTTGCTTGATTTAAAGAAGGCCTTTGAGCTGGTCAAGCATCATCATTTGCTTGCAGCTGCGAAGGCCACGGGCTTTCCGCTCTGGCAACTGAAGCTATTAGTGCTCGTGTATCGCTCGCCTCGCTTATTGGACCTCCAGGGGATCGTTAGCAATTTCGTGGTCGCAGAATCAACTATTGTTCCTGGATGTGGTTTCGCTACCGTTCTACTGCAACTGATCCTCCTGGGGCCCCTCGACATCGTGCAACGTGAGCACAGAGCAGTATGTCTGTCGGTCGTCGTCGATGACTTTGGTTTGCGGCGTTCGGGAGAGCGTGGACGTGTGCTCGCAGATGTAGCAGGTGCAGGTATCACTTTGCAGCGTGAGCTCCAGCAGGTTGACTTGCGGCTAGCGTTGGACAAGACTCGCGTGCTCGCCAGCGACACCTTGCTGCGTGATCAGCTTGCAAGTAAGCTTGTGTCACTGAGGGCCCAAGGAGCTGTTCATGAGCGAAACCTCGGTGTCGATTTCAGTTCTGGACGCTTTCCCAGGAGGGCCACTCGGAGATCCAGGATCAAGGTTTCAAAGGACAAGCTGAAACGCCACAAACACCTCCAGGGCGGTGCTGCCAGGAGGCGCACGCTGGCCATCATGGCCCGTGCTTCCCTCGAAACGGCCGTTTCCTTTGGGACCTCGGTGCAAGGCACCACTGTGCAGGAGCTGGATCATCTCAGGTCGCAAGCGGCTGCAGCTCTTGATGCGAAGATGAGTGGGAAGAGCCGCACCATTTCGTTGGCCCTTGCTTCTCAGCAATGCGATGATCCTATTTGGCGGGCCACTTTGGAGCCCAACAAGGCCTTTGCTACGGTACTCTGGTCTCGTCTCGTCCCTCGGCATGTTCTGGAGCACGGCCTATCTGCGGCCGCTGACGAGCTTGCTGGAAAGGCCAGCCCTTGGCCGTTGGTTCGTGGGCCCTTCGGGGCCCTGTATGCCACTCTGGAGCGGGTCGGGATCGTCGCGGTTGAGCCTCTTGTTTGGAAGTTACCTGAAGGATCTATTATCAAGTTGGAAGACATGTGCCCCAGGGTCCTGATCCACTGCTGCAGGCGTGCGATTCGGAGCTGGATAAATCACCAAGTCGCTGAGCATCTGGGGTGCCCTGAGTTTCGCAATGGATTCTGGAGTGGGCCCCTGAAGTACCTCCTCAGCAAGGGATCCCTCAACTGGCAGCAGCGCGGTTACCTTCGGAGTGCCTCTATTGGAGCTCAATGGCCACGTCAACGGCAATTTCAACAAGGCTGGACTGCTTCTCCCAATTGCCTTGCATGCAGGAGAGCCCTCGGCAGCCTCCTTCATAGGCATGTCGATTGCCCGAAGATGCTGCAGGCAATGGAAGAGGCACTCCCAGTTCCCATTAGTCTCTTGAGGCCACATGTGGATCAACATCCTCTGGGGCTTCTACTACTTGAGCGTGGCCTCCTGCCTCCGCCGCAAGCGCCGCAGTATTTGTTGCAGATGCCAACTGGCGCCGAGCTCAAGTGGGACGGTGACCCGCAGGCTCTTACTGGTGATCTGTATTTGGACGGATCGTTTATGACTGATTATCCTGATCGTGGGTTTTCTGCCTGGGCAGTTGCCGCACTCGCAGCGCACAGCAACGCGTGCACGTGCATCCTGACGGGTCGGCTGCCGTATCCGTTGCAAGACATTGACGGAGCTGAATTGTTTGCTTTCTATGCTTCCCTTCTGTTTGCAGTGCCGCCCGCTGTATTTCACACGGACTCGGATTTCGTGTGGCGTGGCGTGAATGTTCGAGGTCCTGTCGCCACCACGCATGCATCTTCAGCCTGGGCCTGTCTGTGGAAAAAGGTCTGGCTGAAAACCGATGACTGGGGAGGAGAGGTGCCCGAAGTTAGGAAGGTGAAAGCGCATGTTACGGATCGTGGGGTTGACTCTGGGCGTTACTCTCTCAGGGACAAGATCGGGAACGACGCTGCCGACTTGGCGGCAAAGAGGCGTGCGCGCGAGTCGCGCGTGCAACCCGAGTTTTTGAAGCTACTCAGTACGCAGAGGAAGATGGTGGGAATTACTGGGAGGTGGATAGCCAGAGCAGGTGAGTCGGCCGCTTCTGTCGATTGCTTGCACCGCCTGCGTCCGAGCACCTCCGCAGCCCCCTCCTTAATCATTGTCAAGCCAGAGCCCCCCACCCTTGAGCAGAGAATCCTCGACGCGCAAGTCGAGCTGCGTGTCGCTGGGTTGAGAGCTCATCAGGTGGGGACATTTCTTGTTGCATCGAAGCTTGTGTTTTGCTGTATGTCCTGCGCATCATTCACCACCTCCCGTGTGGTGTCACTTGCTGCAGAGTGCAAGCCCCTCAGGCTATCCAAAGACCGCAGGCAAATCCTCGATCGCTTGCGAGCTGGTGAATTCAAGGTTGACGGTGCGTGGAAGCGCGTGCTGAACCTCCGTTTGCTGACCCTGCCGACTGTGGCGGTCGGCGATCCCACTGTGCTGCCCAGCCCGTCGGCTGGGTCGTCCTCTCGTGCAGCGCAGTGAGTTTTCTCGCGCTGTGCTCGACGCAGGGCGTTGTCTGCGTCCAGCCCAGCACCAGTCGAGCCTGCGGTGGCGGAAGTGGTTTCGAAATGCGCCACCCGCAGTGCTCCCGCCCGCAGTGGACGGATTCCGTCCGCTCTGGAGCTGTGCCAAGGAGGAGGAGGAGGAGGAGGAGGAGGAGGAGGAGGAGGAGGAGGAGGAGGAGGAGGAGGAGGAGGAGGAGGAAAACGAGAGCGACGACGGCGACCTCGCATCCAGCGCCCGCCGCCTCGACCGCGGCGCGCGCGGGGGGGCAGATGGCCGCGGCGCGATCGCCACGCGTGGGGGCGCCCCCGCCCGCTGCTGGAGGAGGCTGCGCGGGGTCCTTCGCGTCGAGCCCAGCCAGGCAGGCACCGTCGTCGTCGTCGTCGTCGTCGTCGTCGTCGTCGTCGTCGTCGTCGTCGTCGTCGTCGTCGTCGTCGTCGTCTTCGTCGTCTTCGTCGTCTTCGTCCTCGTCCTCGTCCTCGTCCTCGTCCTCGTCCTCGTCCTCGTCCTCGTCCTCGTCCTCGTCGTTGTCGTCGTCGTCGTTGTCGTCGTTCGTCGGGCGTCGCCGCCGCCGCCGCCGCCGTCGCCGTGGTGGTGGTGGTGCTGGTGGTGTTGGTGGTGGTGGTGGTCGTCGTCGTCGTCGTCTACACCGTCGTCGGCGGCGTGCCGGAGATTGTGGTCGAAGGGCCTCGCGCCCCCACCCGCCGCCGGAGACTGCGGCGTGGAGCCTCTCGCACGCCCCGCCTGCGGACCCCGGGGCTGGTAAGACTTCGGATTGCGCGCAGGCGGCCCCCCCAGGCTAGCCCAGCTCGTGCAGCGCCTTGTGCCACTCCTTCCTGCACCTGCCCTGCGAGGGCGGGCGGGAAGGCTTGGTCGTCGTCGTCGTCGTCTTCGTCGTCCTCGTCCTCGTCTTCGTCGTCGTCGTCGTTGCCGCCGTCGTCGTCGTCGCCGTCGGCGTCGTCGGTCGTCGGTCGCCGCCGCCGCCGCCGTCGTCGCCGTGGTGGTGGTGGTGGTGGGTGTGGTGGTGTTGGTGGTGGTGGTGGTCGTCGTCGTTGTCGTCGTCGTCGTGGAGGTCACGACGGCCACGCCGGCTCAGAGCGCTTTCATCACGGCCGTCGTCACCAGCCATGAGGGCACCGTGCCTTGGCTGGCTTCCGCCTTCGCCTCCTCGACTTTCTCGCCGCCCGCGGGTCGAGACCACCTGCCGGACAGGCCCCCCAGGGCGCTCCGCGCCACAGTCGGAGGTTGATAGTCCTCCTACCCTTTCACGTCGATTAGCGACTTGGCCGTTTCGGTTAGAGAGAGTTTCGCGCGGCCGTCATTTTTCCGGGTCCAGGTCCGTCGGTTTTGGTCCTAGGCCGTTTTCACTAAACGGTGGTTGACTAAAGGGCGGGTGTCTTGAGACCGCCCCGGGTTACTCGGGGGGCCTGTCGAGACCAGCGGGAATTCTTTACGCTTCGCGTATCCCCACCAGCCCATCTCACAGCAGCAACTCTTGCGAAGCATGCCGACAGTCGTGTTTTTCAGGCGTGTGTCCACTTGGCCCCGCATATCTCCCCTGTTCCTCCTTCCTCCCGCCTCCTTGTACATCCTCCTTGTGGGGGGAGCGGGAGAAGGACGAGGCGGAGGAGGAGGGAGAGAAAGCGCTCCTCGTGATTGGAGTCGTTTGGGGTTTCTCGTCCTGGTGTGAGTCGTTCGGGCCCTTCTTCCTGGTGTGAGACGTTCGGGCTCTTCGTGGTGTGAGTCGTTCGGGCTCTTCGTCCTGGTGTGAGTCGTTCGGGCTTCTCGTGGTGTGAGTTGTTCGGGCCCCTCATCCTGGTGTGAGTCGTTCGGGCCCCTCCTCCTGGTGTGACTCGTTGGGGCTCCTCGTGGTGTGAGTCGTTCGGGGCCCGCGTCGTGGTGTGAGTCGTTCGGGCTCCTCGTGGTGTGAGTCGTTCGGGCGCCTCGTCCTGGTGTGAGTCGTTCGGGCCCCTCCTTGTGGTGTGAGTCGTTCGGGCTCTTCGTGGTGTGAGTAGTTCGGGCCCTCGTCTGGTTGTTTTGGAGTCGTTCGGGCTCCGTGTGGATGGGAGCTTTGAGGCGGTTCGGGTACCTCGCCCTTTTGGGGCGTCTTGGGGGCCTCTTGGCGGCCCCAGGGGCTTCTAGGAGCGTCTTGGGTGCCTTGGGGGAGCCTCTTCGGGCCTCTTGGGAGCCTCTTGGTGGCCGTTTGGGGCGTCTTGGGGGCCTCTTGGCGGCCCCAGGGGCTTCCAGGAGCGTCTTGGGTGCCTCGGGGGAGCCTCTTGGGGCCTCTTGGGGACCTCTTGGGGGCATCTTGGGGGCCTCTTGGAGGCCTCTTGGGGGCCTCCTGGGGGCCTCTTGGGGCCATCTTGGGGCCTCTTGGTGCCTCCTGGGCGCTTCCTGGGGCCATCTTGGAGGGAATCGATCAAAAAAGAGGGGAGCTTTCATGAGCGCTGCCCCCTCAGAAGGGCAAAATGAGCCCAAAACCTACGTAAAATCAATGATTTTGGCTTGAAACAAGAGGGGAGCTTTAATGAGCGCTGCCCCTTCAGAAGGCGAACATGGGGCCAAATCCGTAGTAAAATCAATGATTTTGGCTTCAAAGAAGAGGAGAGGGTTTTTTCTTCCTCCCCCCGTCGGGGCCAGAATCCTCGTGAGGGGTGTTGTTTTTAGCCCTCCCAGGAGTCGAAACTGACTCCCCTGACGACCCGCGGAGGGACCTCTCCAGGCCCAGGGGAGGGAGTAGGGGGAGGGGTAAACCCCTCCCCGAAGGGGAAGAAGGGGGTTGAGAACAGAGCGGGCTCTCTAAACCACTCACGCCCAAAGGGCTGGTGGGACTAGTCGTAGTCCCACTACTGATGCCCCCACCACTGAAGGGCAAGATGTTGAGCCACACACTTCCGAGAATCTATGATTTTGCCTCCGCAGGAAGTGGGGCAGCTTTGCGCGAGCGGCAGCCCCTGAGACGGGGCCAAGATGGGGCGAAACCGTAGTAAAATCAATTGATTCTTGTAGTAGTAGTAGTAGAAGTAGTCGTAGTAATAGTAGTAGTATCGTAGTAGTAGTAGTAGTAGTAGTAGTAGTAGTAGTAGTAGTAGTAGTAGTAGTAGTAGTAGTAGTAGTAGTAGTAGTAGGGTAGTAGTAGTAGTAGTAGTAGTAGTAGTAGTAGTAGTAGTAGTAGTAGTAGTAGTAGTAGTAGTAGTAGTAGTAGTAGTAGTAGTGCTGGTCGTACTGGTAGTAGTAGTGGCCGTAGCACCATGCGTATAAGTAGTAATAGTAGAGGTAGAAGTAGTAGTAGTAGTAGTAGTAGTAGTAGTAGTAGTAGTAGTAGTAGTAGTAGTAGTAGTAGTAGTAGTAGTAGTAGTCGTAGTAGTAGCAGTTCTAGCAGCAGTAGTAGTGATGGTAGTCGTAGTAGGTGTAGTGATAGTTGTCGTGATAGTAGCAGGAATAGGACGAGTAGTAATAGATAAAGTCGTAGTCGTAGTACTACGAATCAGTAGTAGTAGTCCCAGTAGTACGAGTAGCAGTTGTAGCAGTAGGAGTAGTCCCAGTAGTATTAGTAGCAGTGGTACTAGTAGCAGTGGTAGTGGCAGTACTAGTAGTAGTAGTAGCAGTAGTAGTAGATGTAGTAGTAGTAGTAGTAGTAGTAGTAGTAGTAGTAGTAGTAGTAGTAGTAGTAGTAGTAGTAGTAGTAGGAGTAGGAGTAGTAGTAGTAGGACTCGATCTAGTAGTAGTCGTAATAGTAGTTATAGTTGTAGTAGTGGGAGATGATGTAGTGATACGAGTATGAGTAGTAATAGTAGTAGTAGTAGTAGTAGTAGTAGTAGTAGTAGTAGTAGTAGTAGTAGTAGTAGTCGTCGTAGGAGTAGAAGTAGTAGTAGATGTCTTTTGGGAGCCTCTTGGGGCCTCGTGGGGACCTCTTGGGGGCATCTTTGGGGCCTCTTGGAGGCCTCTTGGGGGCCTCCTGGGGGCCTCTTGGTGCCATGACAGTATGAGTAGTAGTAGTAGTAGTAGTAGTAGTAGTAGTAGTCGTAGTAGTACTAGTAGTCGTAGGAGTAGAAGTAGTAGTAGATGTCTTTTGGGAGCCTCTCGGAGGCCTCTTGGGGCGTCTTCGGCGCCTCTTGGGGCCTCTTGGAGACCTCTTGGGGCCCTCGTGGGGGCCTCTTGGAGGCCTCTTGGGGGCCTCCTGGCGACCTCTTGGGGCCATCTTGGGGCCTCTTGGTGCCTCCTGGGCGCTTCTTGGGGCCATCTTGGAGGGAATGGATCTAAGAAGAGGGGAGCTTTAATGAGCGCTGCTCCCTCAGAAGGCCAAAATGAGGCCAAAACCTTCGTAAAATCAATAATTTTGCCTTGAAGGAAGAGGGGAGCTTTCATGAGCGCTGCCCCCTCAGAAGGCCGAAATGGGGCCAAAACCGTAGTAAAATCAATGATTTTGGCTTCACAGAAGAGGAGAGGGTTTTTTCTTCCTCCCCCTGTCGGGGCCAGAATCCTCGTGAGGGGTGTCGTTTTTTAGCCCTCCCAGGAGTCGAAAAAGACCCCTCCAACGACCCGCGAGACCCCCTCTCCAGGTCCAGGGGGAGGGGGTAGGGGGAGGGGTAAAGGCGCGGTCGCTGCGCAAGCAACTGCTCCGGCGTGGAGCAGGCTGTTGTGAGCGGATGCTCGCGATAGGGAGGAGTTCCCTGGATTCTGTGCCCGGCCAGGGTGGCAAACCCCTGGTTGGGCGTCGCTAGCGGCGGGCGGAGTGCCCAAGCCGCTGACGGGCGGAGTGCCCATGCCACCGCCCTGTAAGAGGGCACCGATGCAAAATGCATGCGTCCAGGAGCGAGGAGGAGAAGGATCACCATAGCAACACTTCAGATAAACATATGTAATTCATATCTTTAAATCAACCTGTATTTCCTTCAGTCGTGGCCCCAAACAGTTTGTGCAAGCACTGGCTGGGGATGTCCGTCTATGTGACGTGTGGCGACAGTTCGTGGCAACGCCCCAGGGTCGTCGGAAGAGTAGCCCGCGAGATCAGAGAAGAAAACACCGCCCGCGCGATGGGAGCATGAGTCCGTGCTGGTATGAGGCGGAGTGCCCGCGCCGCTGGCCTGTGAGAGAACGCCAGTAGAACGTGCATGTGCCCAGGAGAGCTTCCATCGACTTGTATGTACATACCAGATGTTATAAGTAAAATGTCTCATATTAATATTTTAAAACATCTTCCATGAAATAAGCAGAGAGGATGACAGAAAGTGTGAGGCCACGAAAACGGCGGAGTGCCGTGACGGGCGGAGCGCCCGTGCTGGGCGGAGTGCCCTGGCATCTGTGTGGCCTAAGGCCCCTGGCGGCCATCGTAGATGTAGATATTTGGCCGACGCGGGGGGGCTAAACAAATGGGGCCTGACGAAAACGGCGGAGCGCCGTAACGGGCGGAGCGCCCGTGCCGGGCGGAGTGCCCATGACCCCCTTGGGGCGGAGTGCTCCTTGGATGACGGGGCGCCCAGGCCCCCACCCCACAGGCGAGAGTGTGGCACAAGGCCCTTGGAGGCCATCGTAGATGTATGTGTGTGAATAGGGGCGTCACGGTGTCCCGCCCGTCTGCGGGGGGGGGACCCCATTTTGTTAACAGGACGCCCCCCTGGGTAGGCCACACTGGCCAGTCTGGGAAAGGGTCTTAGTGCCCACCAGAGAAAATAAATCGCACCCGGAAGGCCCTTGAAGGCCATCGTAGATGTAGATATTTGGCCAGGGGGGCGGGTACTCAAAAAATGGCGGTTCACTAAAACGGCGGAGTGCCGTAACGGGCGGAGTGCTCGTGCAGGGCGGAGTGCCCATGAGCCCCTCTTGGAGCGGAGTGCTCTGTGCCTGGCGGAGTGCCAAGTGATAAAATTAGGCGGACGGTTAGGACCAAAGGGTCCGAAACATGAGTCCAGGGTTTCCCAACCATCCTGTGGTGTTGGGTCCTAGTTTACGGCCGGGCGAAGTGCCCGTGCTCGTCAGAAGGTGGTGTCACCCCCACAGGCCCTGGAGGCCATCGTAGATGTAGATATCTGGCCAAGGGGGTGGGTATTCGAAAACTGGCGGTTCACGAAAACGGCGGAGTGCCGAAACGGGCGGAGGTCCCGTGCAGGGCGGAGTGCCCATGACCCCCTCTTGGAGCGGAGTGGTTTCTGGGTCCGAAGCACGAGTAGGTTAGGTCCGCCTTACAACCGTGTATCCCACGATGTGGGATAAAATACGTTGCCCACCGACACACCGGAGCATTCGTGGATCACCTCGGGCATTCAACGCTTCGTTGAAAGTGAAGGTTCGTTGGGGCATCCCGGAGGTCACTTCCATCTTGGGGGACGGAAGGGAAACAGCAGTGTCACATAATTACTCAATATGAAAATACTCTCCCTCTTCCCCTGATGGCGTCCGGGTGATGGCCGCGCACCCTCCGCGTACTGTTTTTTTACACACAGGATTCCCGGGAAATCCTGGGAAACGACTCTCGCTGAGGCGCCGGCGTCATTTTTTCCCAAAATGCTGCTCTCGTTGAGGCGCCGGCCTCTTTTCTGCTCCCGAATCGTTCCGAATCGCGCTCCCGCTGCAGCGTGGGCCTCATTTTCGGATCGGTGTTTGGCCTCCGTCGTTCAGGATGGCGTTCTCGCCCCAGCGCGGGCCTTTTTCTCGCGCGCCCATCCGCCCGCCACCACCGCGCCGCCACCACCACCACCTACCACCCCACCACCACCACCACCACTACCACCACCACCACCACCACACATACACCACCAAGCACCTGCACCAGTACCAACACCACCTCCACCTGCTGCACACCATCACCCCAGCACCACCACCACCACCATCAACACCACACCTCCACCACCACCACCCACACCACCACCAACACCACCACCACCAACACCACCACCCCACACCACCTACCAACCACCACCACCACCACCCACCACCACCACCACCACCAGCCACCACCACCACCACAACCACCCCACACCACCACCACCACCACTACCACCACCACCACCACCACCACCACCACTACCACCACCACCACCACCACCACCACCACCACCACCACCACCACCACCACCACCACCACCACCACCACCACCACGTCAACCACGCACACACGCACGCACGCACGCACGTGCACCACCACCCACTACGCACGCGCGCGCGGAGCCACCGGTCCGCTACGACACGCGTCCGCGGATAGAGAAAATCAGCGCCAGGGTAAGGGATGGGAGGGAGGGGTAGGACGTCAGATATGACGCGAGCGCACCTCGCTTGTCTTCTCCCCTCTCCGCTTCCCCGTTACAGTCCACAATTGCCCTCCCCCATTTCTTCCTCTGACCCTCCTTCGGATCCTGACTCCTCTGCTCCTCATCCCCTACTCCTCCAACCTCCTCCTCCTCTACCATGCTCCTCCTCCTCCTCCTCCTCCTCCTCTTCTATTCCTCCATCCATCGAGCTAGGCGCGCGACAGTGTCAGCAGCGCCTCAGCAGGCTGAGCGCTCGAGCAGGCCCAGAGCTCCTCCTCCGGCGGCTCCGAGGAGGGAAACACGCTCATGGGGCCTCCTCCTCCTCCTCCTCCTCCTCCTCCTCCTCCTCCCTCCTCCCTCCTCCCTCCTCCTCCCTCCTCCTCCCTCCCAGAGGTGCGCCAACAGGGAGGGCGGCGCAGACCTCCGGAGGGCCCCGACGGCCAGTGGACGATCACCCCCGGCCTCTCCGGATAGCGCAGAGAGTCGCTGAATGCACGGTTACGGAACATATGCATTACCACTGGTAATGTATATGTTCCGTCGTCGGCGTCATCGTCGTCGTTGCATATGCCGCGTCGTCGTCGTCGCTTGTCGCTTGTCGCTTGTCGCTCGTCGCGTCGTGCGCGCGGGCGCGGCTGTGGTGCTGGAGCCACACGGCGGGGGGGGGGCCTCACGTCATACCCCCCGCGCCCCCCCCGCCCCATGACGCCTGTCATTACCAAACATAAAGAAACGCTCTCCAGTGGTGGGCGGTTTTTGAATCCCAGGACTTCTGGAGGGTCGAGGACGACGCTGGGGTGGTGTGGTGTATACTTTTTTCCCCGTTTTCCCATGGAAGCAACAGGACATGTATACACCAGGATGCCGTATACACCATAATCCGTTTC
>CAUYUJ010019033.1:32189-41296 GCA_963575745.1 Prorocentrum cordatum | reverse complement strand
TCTACCGAAGGCCCCAGTGGCAGCGCCCGCGTGGCGCCACCACACCCGCTTCGGCACACCACTCACACGTTTGGTGACCTCCAAAAGTGCTCCATCAAAAGCGGTCGGTACCCACAGCGCGGTTCTCTGCAGACGGTTGGGTCTCTCACCCGTTCTTAATCTTTGAGCAGTTGAAGCCAGCTGGCGCAAACGAGCTAGATTCGTCGGCTAGCAGGCCCCTCAGCTCTAAGACCATAACACCATAACCATTGGTGCCACGGCCAGGGTACCTGTTCTTTCTCACGGAAGCCTCACATAGTGTTGAGAGGCAAGGTTCTTGGCAGCAGTATAACTTCCACCGCCCTCGCGGCCGCATACTCTAAGCGATTGTGCAATGCCGTCGTCATTCAGTTGGTTCGGTCTTGCGAGGCGATTCGCGGGGCGAAGCTGTCGCGCCTGTTCGGTTGATCGGTGTTTCCTCAGACGCTCGCGTCCTTCAACCTCAGGCGGCTCCAGAGCACAGCATGGGCCTGGGATTGCAAGTCGAAAGGCCCTTTTCAGCATGCATGTGATTCCCGCTGTTCTGGATCGTCCGAGCCCTGGTTTGAGTGCACTCAAGGAGTGCTGAATGGTTCTTCATGCCAAAAGATAGTTCAGACAGGGATTGGACGATTATCTTGGCGAAGGGCCCCACCTTCTTTATGAAGTTTTGAGTGACGCGGTTGTGAGTATCGTCCTCGGTGGCGCTCCCTGTAGGGCCACGAAGCGTGTGAGCAGTGTGCCGAAATGGGCGTGGCGGTGCCATGCGCTGCCACTGGAGCGTCCGGTGGAGCTACCCATGGGGCTACCAACCGTGTGCGGGGTACGCCGAAATGGGCGGGAGCGGTGGTGCCATGCGGGCGCTGCCACTGGGGCCTTCGGTAGACCGAGCCTTATGGAGCCACGAAACATGTGACGCGTGTGCCGAAACAATCGCGGCGGTGCCATGCGGACGCTGCCATCGGGGCCGTACGTGGATCTCCTTATGGGGCCACGAAGCGTGTGAGGGGTGTCCATGCGGGCGCTGCCACTGGGGCCTTAGGTGGAGCTCCATCTGGGGGCCGAAACGGGCGCGGCTGCGCCATGCGGGTGCTGCCATTGGGGCCTTCGGTGGAGCTCCCCATGGGGCCACGAAGCGTGTGGGGGTATGCCGAAACGGGCACGGCGGTGCCATGCGGGCGCTGCCACTGGGGCCTTCGATGGAGCTCCCCATGGGGCCACGAAGCGTGTGGGGGTATGCCGAAACGGGCACGGCGGTGCCATGCGGGCGCTGCCACTGGGGACTTTGGTGGAGCTCCCTCTGGGGCCATGCGGGCGTTGCCACTGGGGCCGTCGGTCACGGAACGTTCGCAGGGTGTGCTGAAACGGGTGAAGCGGTGCCATGCGGACGTTGCCATTGGGGCCTCAGGTGGATCTGTCCTACAGGGCCACGAAACGTGTGAGGGGTCTCTGCGTTTCCAGATTCATCAGTTGTTTCGGCGGGACCCCCACCCTCAGGAATGTAAGCCCCAGTGCACCGACAGCGTCATTCAGCACCCGTCTTCCGAATTATTGTTGGGGCTATGGGGTCGGTGGGGCGGGGGGGGTTGAGGCGGCGGGGGGGGTGGTCTCTCGACAAATTGGCGTCTGGCAGATCGTATGGCGTCCAGGTCCTTGGCGCCCCTTCTCGACCTGAGCCTCTCGCATGGGCTCCGCAACCGCGCCCCCCAACGCACCGGCACACGTTCGCTGCCAAGGCCTGCCTCCAGATCACCGGGGCCTCAAGCATCTCGCCTCGGCACCTCGGCGTGAAGCGCTCAGCACGGCGGAGTGTCACTGAGGCCTCAAGCATCGCTCGCCTCAGCGCCTCGACGTGAGGCGCTGATTGAAGTTACGCCCGAAGGTGTACTGGACGCCTCACCTCGGGCTGAACTGGCCGATGGCGGAAGGAGGAGGGAGGAGACCCATGCCAAGAAACACACTGCTTGCCCCCAGGGTACACTGGTTTTCTTGGGTCTCGATGGTTTTGCTGTGGAAAGCGCGACGTTCCCACACCAACAATCAAGAGACGTCCTGTGTTCTCAGGGTTGGGTTTCTTGTGGAAGGTTTCTTGTGGACTGGCCTCCACTGTAGGCGAGATAGGAGGGGGGGAGGGAAGGAAGGGATGCGGCGGCAGAGGGAGAGAGAAAGAGGGGCAGGAGTGACTACCTACAAGGAAGGGTGGACAAAAGGAGAAGAGAGAAGCAGAATATTAAATTCCTGCGTCCAGCTCTGGCGCGGACGTCCCACTGAAAGTGGCAGGTTGATTCGCCTTCGACCCTGAACGCAGAAACGGGGCGGGGAGGGGGAGGGCGGACGGAAAAGCGAGGGAGGCGAGATATCCCATCTAGGAGTGGGGAGCGGTTCTAGGTTGAGGGGAAGGGGGAGGGAGCAGTCAGTAAGCGCTCGACCACGCCCCGGGGCTTGACCCTGAACCACGCCTCGGGCCTGAATCTGAACCGCACGTTGGGAACCACCCGCCCTCCATCCATGCAGCCCTTGCACGTGTTTCAGACGAGTGCGAGCGGCGCTGAGGCGAGGGCCACGTTTCGTGAGAGGGCGCGCGCTCCCATAAGCGGCTCTTTGCGAACTCTTACGGCGAATGTGCGCCGCGCTACGGCGAGAGCCACATGCGGAAAAGGGGCCCGCGCTCCATCCGTCAAGCCCATGCCATTTGTAAGACGAGTGTGCGCGGCGCTAAGGCGAGAGGCACATTTTGAAACGGACCCGCCTTCCATCCGTGGACCATCCCTTTGCAGACTTGTAAGACGAATGTGCGCAGCGCGAACACGAGAGGCACGTCTTGAAGCGGACCCGCCTTCCATCCGTGAGACTCCTTCAGACTGTTACGACGGATGGGGCGTCTGTTCTACGGCGGGGGTGATCTATTTTCGCCGAGGGGGGGGCGTTCATGTTTTGACAAGAATAGTTCATATATAGAGGTTTGGGAAAGATGGTGAGCAATGAACATCTGTTCGCTCTCGGAGGTCCGCGCGGCTGTCTCAGATCGGTGCTGGCCCCGCTACCTGACGCGCGGAGCGTGCTCTGGTGCCGCAGGCGCGGGCTCCAGCGGCGGCCCCAGAAGGTCCGCGCGGGACCTCTGCGCCTCTCCGCCGCCGGGCGGGCACCAGAGAGATGCCCTCCAGACCTTGTGATATAATGTAAGATATTATATTATGTTATAGTACCATAAAAAGACAATTTAACACAATATAGTTCAAGACGGTGTAAGTTGATATGTTGTAATATAGACACACCCTCCAATGGATTGTTCCTAGGCCTCATGGGTGGGTGGCGGGGTATAAACCACCACGGAGAGCCAGCGACTTTATACGCCGCCACCCTCCCTGAAGGTACAGCCAGCATTCGTCGGCGGGAGTCTGTGTATATATTTTCGTGGCGCATCATAGGGTTTAAAGGGGCTCTTGATCCTTTTGGCTTTGCGGCGCAAGCTCCAGGCGAAAGATCTGTTGATGGGCTTGGGACCCCATGCATGAAATAGTGAAGAATGGCAGGCGCCTTCTCGTCCCAAATGCCCGAGTCCGCAGAATGAGAACATACCGTGCGTTGGGGAAACGTAAGACTCGAGTAAGCCGGAACTCAGGTTCGCCAGCGTTTTTTTGACGAGCGCGTCCTGGGTTTTGACGGTCCAGTTTTCGTGGGACGTTTGCAGCGGGAACTCGCGTCACATTTCATTCTGGGTCTCGCCAATTTTGTGGTGGCCCCGTCGGGCCAACCCGAGTCCCCCGAACCCGAGCCTTGCGTCTCCCCGATTGCAGGAGGTTGGAGAGGAGCTCGGGGATACAGCTGCGGCGTCGCTGCCGTGTCGCCGCGGCGACACGGCGGAGTCGGGCGAGGGCGGGCGGGACTCAGGAGCGCGCCGCCGCGCCGTCTCCCGCAGCAGCCCCGGCGAGGCGCGCGGGGCCCACCCAGAGGGAGCCACGCTATACGCGCGGACTCACGAAGGGTGCAGGGGGAGGAGGAGGAGGAGGAGGAGGAGGAGGAGGAGGAGGAGGAGGAGGAGGAGGAGGAGGAGGAGGAGGAGGAGGAGGTGGAGGTACATAGCATAGCGAGGCTTCGTTTCCTCATCTGCCCCTTCCGTCATGCGAGCCACACTCTCCTCCATATTCTCAATCTGTGTTTTACTTGTGATGTTGGATAGGCAGCGGGCTCCGCGAATATTTCCAGTGGCTCATGAGACTTGCGGCCAAGGCAGAACTCCCAGCCCAGGGGAGAATTGAGGATTGGATTCTTTTCGCCCGCAGGACCCCAGAAGAATTTGGCAATATAGTGAATAGGGAGGCTGAACGTTGCTTGTTTATTCAGCGCGAACAACTTTGAGCACGCCGCTCATCTTAGCACTATGTCGCGCCTTTTTGCGAGCCGTGCCATTGACTTGCAGGCTTGTCTCCCCTCCCGCCTCCTGCCGGGGAAACCCAGCAATGAGTGTGTTATGGGTGCGGTTTCGTTTCGTTTGCTCTCCACCTGCCCAGCTCAGAACTCACAACTCGAGTACTCATCGTAACCTTGAGAGCCCAGAGGAGTGGGCTACGCGTTCTCTTGGCCAAGTTTGCGTGGCGGAACTTCATGAGAGGTCGAGGCTCATCAATGATTTGAAGAGGTGCGCGGGGTGTCAGCGAGCTTGGAAAGGGAGTGGTATAGCTCTCTGTGCGACGGAGGAGGAACAATTTGCTACGCTTGCCGCCCAACGAAAATAATCGCGAGCAGGGTCTCCAGGATAATGTTGCGCACCGGCCCACCCATAAGTTCACTTTCGGGCCGCCATTGGCCATTCGTGAGGCATGTGCCAACATTATTGAGCATTATATCCTGCTGGTGGCGTCTCTTGCTTTCCAACGCTCAGACCTCCGTGCCCCCCCCAGGTGTGTGGACTGAGGCGGACAAGTTGGACCATCAGTGTGTCATAGTCATAGATCTTCGAGACAGTGAAGGTGTCAAATTTTCAAATACGCCTTGACGGCTACGAACGTGACTTGCGACATTGTCTGACTCAAGTGCTCAGACCACATTGGCTCCAAAAAGCGGGCTAGACAAATCCTTGATGGCACGGTCCAGACAGTTCTGAGCAGCCCTTCGAATTTGTCTTGGGATCCTGCCCGTTACGAACCCTCCGCAGGACCCAAAATCATTCGCCCCTTTTCGCTCGTTGGGTAAAACCTCGGGCATCGCGTCCCTCACGACTGCCGAAAGTACCGCCGCACTGGAGTCCAATCGTCTTTGGAGACTTACGGCTACCCTTTCTTTATGCATCTGCGGAGGCAGGCATCCCCAGTGTGATCACCCAGAGTGCTCCATCTGCTTCGCTCCCCTCTCCGTGGCACTTGGATGAAATCCGGTGGGCTTGCTTGTCCCCGCGTGCTGCTTTGTGCTCCCTCCCCGTCCCCCAGGGACGCAGGCGACGCCAACATATTTTTTCAGTATCAACACTGCCCTTGACCTGTTGCATGACGCTGGGGAATTGGAGGCGGGGGATCACGGCAGTGCCGAGTCTCATGTTTTGAGGCTTCTCATTGCCACCAACGTTGTGAATTCTTTCCCGTACGTCTCTGTTCCCAGTGGGGGACCCGTACGGTGGTTGGTCGCTCTGCGAGGGGGAGGGTGCTTCCTTGGGGACCCCAGTCGTCGTCCCCTCCTCTTGCATGTGCCGACTTCCATTTTTTCACTTCGGAGAGGCAGCGTGAACCATATGCCTAGAGCCTGAAAGAGAAAGGAGGAGGAGGAGGGAGAGGAGGGAGAGGAAGAGGAGGAGGAAGGAGGAGAGGAGGGAGGAGGAGGAGGAGGAGGACCAGTGTAAACCCAAGAGCCATCAACGATGTTGGAATCCACCTCCCTCCAAGCTCCCTCTTCATAGCCCTTTTCAACGGGTTCCATTTCATGAGTGACTGCCCTGTTTGGAAGACAACCGTTTGAAGACCCGGAAGCATGCCAAAACATTGTTCTCGGGATTCCAACGCCACGGATCAACCTGAATGTTGCGTCCTGACGATCCTGGATCGTGCCAGAACGCCATTTTTATTTTCACCGCGAATAAACGTAATTGCTGCACCCGCAAATCCTGAATCCTTCCAAAAACCTATTTCTGGCACGTGATTGTGAAATCCGTGAAAGTCTTGCAAGATGTATGCACGGATGTGCGCGGCGCGAAGGCGAGAGCCACAGTTTGAAAAGGAGCCGCCCTCAGTCCGTGAACCACTTGCAAGCACATGTTTAGGACGAATGTGCGCAGCGCGAGAGCCACATTTGAAAATGGGTGATCTTCATTTTATGGAACTTCTTGCAATTTGTTAGAACGAATGTGCGCGGCGCGAAGGCGAGAGCCACATTTTGAAAGCGGGGCGATCCTCAATCCGTGAATCTCTTGTAATTTTTTAAGAACGAATGTCCGCGTCGCGAAGGCGACAGCCATATTTTGAAAACCACCCGCCCTCCATTTGTGAAGCTGTTGTCATGTTTAAGCTTCGGAGTCATAAATGATGAGAAAATCTCAGGCAAAACGCCCGGCCCGCCCTAAAAACTGGCCTCGGGGTGCGACAGGGAACAGTTTTTTAGAAGGAGTTTGGAATAATGGAGGAGGAGGAGGAAGAGGAGGAGGAGGCAGGCGGGGGGCTGTCCGGAGGCGCCCTTCCCTAGAGGATGGGCGCCCCCTGCTGTACCCCTAGCGCCTCGCCAGACGCAAGTCTCGCAGCGTGGGGGAATGGCTGGGGTCGCCATGCCTCCTTGTCGAAGGTCACACCTTGGCGAGAGGCTGACGGCGAGCTGCAGCTGCGTTGCGAGTCGGCCATGGCACGGGACCCCCCTGCCAAGCATCATCCGTCGCCTCGTCCCATCGCACGTCGTGCCTATCACATGCTCCGCTTGTGGCCCAGCCCCATGTCTCTGCGTCCTGCCATGCCTGCAAGCTGCCATTATGGTTGGTCCTTTTTGGGGATCGGCCGGCTCGCCTTGCGGCCTGGCGCCAGTTGGCTTCGCTGCACTTTCTGGCGCTTTCCTGTTGGGCCCTTTGCAGTTGGGCTGTCACAGCAGCTGGAGTCGTCGCGGGCCAAAACAAATCCTCCTCCTCCTCCTCCTCCTCCTCCTCCTCCTCCTCCTCCTCCTCCTCCTCCTCCTCCTCCTCCTCCCCCCCACCACAACAAAAAAAAGAGACTGGCTTGTGGGATCCTTCTCTCCGCTGTCAGTCGCCTCGATTACTGCTCGCGCGGCCCCCATCGAGGAGGGAGAAGCAAGAAGTACTGCCCACGTGGCCGCCCCCGGCGCCCACCAGAGCCCTCCAAGAGAGACGCCGCGAGGCTCCCGGGCGGCCCCGCTGCGTCGCCGAAGGCGACGGGCACGTGAGGCGGCCCGCGGCGCAGCGGTAGCTGCCGCGAGGTACATGCACGGCGGTCTCGAGGGCCATTGGGGGATCTGATCGACTGCGCGGAAGGGCGGCGCTTCTCGGCGGCGAGCGAGGGGGGGGGGAAATGAGAAGGAGAAGGCTTTCTCAGAAGGCGGAGGGGCCTCTCAGAAACCCTCGCGCGCCTTCTGAGAAGTTGTGTTGTTTCTTGGGGAAGGAGAAGGCCTTCTCCTTCTCACTTGCCCCCCTCGCTCGCGGTCGACCTTCGCCGCAGTGACCTTGCGGGCCCACGGCCCCCCCCCCTCGCAGACTGGCTTGGCCGAGTGGACTTGCCCGTGGCTGAGGTCACCAGCGACATGTCGTTCGAACATCGGCAAGGGTGTCGCTTGCGTACGCTAAGAGAAAACCAGAGGAGGGAGGCCCCCCCCGAAAGTCCCAGGAGGGGGGGCCCTCGACTCCACCCCCCTCGACAGTGAAACTCGGGCGGGATAACTTGTTGGAGGAGGGATCCCACCTTCGGTGGGAAAAAGAGGAGGGATAGAAGGAGAAATAGGAGGCGGGATGGGAGGACGGATGCGAGGATGGATGGGATGAGAGATAAGAGGAAGGATTGGAAAAAGGGTTAGGAGGCGGGGTATGAAGTGGGATCGGATGAGGGATACGAGGCGCGTTTAGGTGAGGGATACGACGAGAGACAGGAGGCGGGGTAGGAGGAGGCATAAGAAGATGGATATGAGGAGGGATAGGAGGAGGCGCTTCATCTTGAGGTAGACGTGCCGGCGCCTGAGGCAGCTTGAAGGAGGGCTACCCAGGGTGAGGGATGGGAGGATGGAGATGTGGACGGATGCGACGAGGGATAGGTGGAGGGATGGGAGGAGTGATAGGAGCAGGGTCAGGAGAAGGGATATGAGGAGAGATGGGAAGAGTGATCGGGATCGGTATCGGTATGTGCGCCAGCCCTCCTCAGGAGTCGGGCCGTCCGTTTCCAGACAGCACTAGGGATGTTGATGCATTGCGCAGTGTAGCACTACCAGTCCGAATCAGGCTGCTACTGCGACGGCCAGTAATGCAACGATGACCACGAATACGATTGTAAATTGCACGTATAGAAAAACTACCACTGCCACCGCTACGAAACATAGCACGACAACTATTACAACAAGGTGCATTAACACAACTACAAGCATTATCATGTTTATTGCCCTTGCAACCACACCACTAATGTTACCAACGAGCCCTGTCGTCTGCCAGTGGCCAGTTCTGGAGCGTTGTCAACAAGTTGACGATGCCACCTCTCGCACATGTAGTGTTGGTTGCTCTGCCCAGGAAAGAAAAGAGGGGGGGAGACAAGCTTGACCGTCGACGATTGGCACTTTGTGCTCCACTCGCGTTAGGTTAGATGTGGCCATTGTCAACGGATAGGGCTTGGCCGCAATACGCCGAATGCGATTATGAGCAGTATTATTACAAGTTGCCATGCCATGACTACGACGATCACCACCACCACCACTGCTACGACTAGCACCATTACTGCTGGGATGAACGCTAATGTTATTAGTATCGATACCACTCACATTACCATCTTACTACTGATACTGCTTATGGTGTTATTATTTCTATTTGTACAACTGCTACTACCACGACGGCTACAACTACTCCTGCTACTACTACTACGACTACGACAACTACCACCACCACCACCACCACCACCACCACCACC
>CAUYUJ010019033.1:17189-29689 GCA_963575745.1 Prorocentrum cordatum | reverse complement strand
CTATCGATTTTGGGAACGCCGAAATTGAGTTGCGACGCTAGGACCAGACGGCTTGACCGATTTTCTCGGGCTGGCACCGGCTCCCAAGGCTTTCAAGCCAGAGGAGAGCTTGGAGGCACTTCCGTAGGGAGGCTCGGGGATTTCGAGTTCCCCGCGGCCGGGGGCCATCTGTCAGATGAGGCATTCCACAGAGAGCCTTGCCTTCGAGGATCGAAGAAGGCGCCATCTCTTCCTCGGCGGACGGTGCGTCGCCGAGAGATGGCAGCTTTCTGGGGCTCAGGGTTCCCAGGGCCCGCCAGGTGTCCCCTCTGCCCCATGCATCGTGGAGGAGCTCCGAGGGCATGCGCGCGGCTGTTGGAGACATGTCTCTGAGGGCGTCTGTTGGCTTGGGCTGCGCGAGGGTTTCGGGCTGCATCTGGTCGAGCGGGGCCAGCATTTGGCGACGTAAGGTTGCCTGCGCTGGAGCGTAGGATTCGCCTCACACGTCGCAGGGGGCCCAAGGAGGGGATCATCGAGGAATGGGATGGGCCCCCCTGAGGACGCAAGGGATCCTCGCACTCGACGGGATGGTCGCAGGTACACCTCTGCAACATGCGCTGAATCCGAAATGCGAACATCTACACTGACCCCCCTGATCCAGGGGCTGCAAAACGCGGTTGACCTGGTCGCTGCTCTTGGAAGCATTTGTTGAGGATGTCTATTGGCCCAGGCTCAGGGTCGCGGGCTGCATCTTGGCCGAACGAGCCACCCACGTTCGACTTGGCAGGATGGCTGGGGGCAGGCTGTCTTCGCCAGGGGTCGTCTTCGCCAGGGGTCGTCTTCTCAAGCAATTCGGGCTCGAGCTTTCGGGCCTGCCTCTGGGCCTTCGCGTGGCGCTTGAGGTCTAGCCTCCCTTCGGGAGGTAGCCGACACAGAGGCAATCCTATTCTCACCATCCAAGAGTTTTCAGCAGCGGCCATGGCGAACCGCTACTGGAGTAATGATTGGCGTCGCAACAAGGCTGCTGTGCCTCATGAACATCGGTGGCGTTGTGGCTCATGTGGTTGCGCAAAGAACCTTTCCCGTTTTTGGTTCTGCAAGCAGCGCGGATGTTTACGATCTGAAGTCATGGTGCCCCCTCGCGGAGCTGGGGATGAACCTGATGCCCTTGCCGACGGGAAGCCACTACCTGCGCGCCCGCAGGGAGGTGGTTCCAAAGCAGCTGCTTGGCCACAGTCTGTGGTTGGCAAGGACGAGTCTCTTTCCGACGAAGAGCTTAGCCAGCTCGTTTTACTCAGTCGCAAGATGGGGAACCAGGCCCAAGCGGCTGTTCTGCAAGGTCGTCTGGACAGGCGTCGCCAGCAAGAACAACCAGTGCCCCTCCAATTTCAGGCTAATTCTTGCGATCGCCAGATCAAGCCGTTGGAAAAGAAATTACGATGAGAGATGGAGCAATACCAAAAATGAGAACAATGGCTTATTGATAAGAAACGTAGTATCGGTCAGCTTCGTACCCAGTTGGCTGAGCAGTCAAAACGGTACCAGGACCTGGTTGAGCAGATACGAGTTTCTTTCCAAGGTAAGGAGGATCCTGCAAAGATCGAGGCGGTATCCCAGCAAGTTTCGCTCAAGACCTTCCTGGAGAAGGGTGTTGATATCATCTCATTTGCCAGCGACAGTATGGAGGAACTCTTTGTGGATCCTGAGATTTATGAGGTTACGGACACGGACCGTCAGGAGCTCGAGACTAGAACAGACAAGTTACGCAAGGTACTGGCCGAAGCGTCTCAGAGCCTGTTCGGAGAAGCGAAGAAGCACTTCGAGGAGCTCAAAAACGCCCATGCTATTCACGTTCAGAGATGGTCTAAGAAACGTAACGGTCTTGATGGTCAAGCCAAGGCAGCACAACCCCCTCCTCGAGCTGAAGGCTCAGCTGAGAAAGGTGGTGGTGAATGCCCTGGCAGCTGTGGAAGCAAAGGATCATCAGCCAGTCATGACGGACCCGACAATGTCAGCCAGGAGGTCAGGACCGACGAGATACTGGCCCAGGCAGGCGCTATCATCGGCGGCACGGAGTCCAAGGATACCCCCCTGCCTAGGGTCAGCGCAAGGCAGGGGGGTACACATCATCATACGTGTTTGATTTCGTCATCATCTTCAAGTGAGCTTTGCTGTGAATCTGAGGGCTTTTTCTTCGAGGCTGCACCCGCAGCAGATTTTTTAGGTAGTAACTTTAGTTTTCAGAATGCTGTCGCTCACCTCCGTGGAGGTGCCGTCGCGTTCCCCCTAGATCCTCTTAGGGCTCTCGAGGCCCTCGGCCCGTCTGAGGATGGGCCCAATTTTGGCCCTGGCCTGGATTCTCGCAGCCCTGGTTTTGTCTCTTTCAGGACCCCGCCCGAGCCCAGCCCAGGGGACTTCGCTTTGTGTATAGAGACCTGCAATGCCACCTCCTGGGGGTCTTGCAAATAATGGTTGGCGCACACGAGTTCGCACGTGGTCGCTCTTCAAGAACATCATATACCTTCAGATTCTGGATGCAAAGAAGCTGCCGAGTGGTGCCTGCGCAATGGCTGGACATGCATTTTTGCACCTGCTGGCCCTGGTCGGGGAGAAGGTAGCAGTGGAGGTGTGGCGATCCTGGCAAGATCCTTCCTAGGATTCCATGAACTCGAGCAAGGCCCCATCCTATACCCTCATCGTGCTGTGGGGGGTATAATCCATCTTCCAGGAAGTTCAGAGCACCCCTTCTTCCTGGCGTCAGTTTATTTGCACCATTCAGAGGGCTTGACGAACCGAAATTTGTCCATATTGAGTGCAGTGGGCGCTGCCTCTACCTTATACTCGGATGAGGCTGTGATCGCAGCCGATTTTAACATGTCCCCTGACGATATCATAGCTGGCGGCTTCCCCGAGAAGCTTGGAGGGGACGTCGTGTTTCCGCAGGTTGGAGGTGCCTGCAGCACTACGGGAGGGCCAAAAGTTTTGGACTTCTTCGTGGTCACCCCTGGGATTTACAAAGTCATTCAGGCCGTGGAAACAGTCGAAACGTCCCGCATTACTCCCCATTCACCTGTTCAGTTGATTGTATTTCCGAAGGCCTGCAGGATGCAAGCCCCCGCCTTCGCGAAGCCGCCCCCGGTGCCTGCTGTCAAGCCTGTCGGGCCTGACCCTAAGCCCCCGTCTTGGGATAAACTCCAGGGGCTGGCCAGGGGCATCATCAACTCCCTGGTCCCTGGTGAGGGCGTCAGCGACCAGCTTGATGGGCTTTCGAGGTTGTACAGCCGTTGGGCCCGTATGGCTGAGGTTGAGGTTGCCTCTGCTGCCCAGGTCTCGTTACCGTATTGGGGTGCCAGGGGTAAAATGCCGAAGCTTCGTTGGGTTCCTGTTTTCAAGGCTGATTCTTGCAAGGGCCGTCACCCAGAGCTGTTCGGCCTCAAGTGGTTTTTGCTGACTTTCAAGAAGTGGGCTTACGCGTCGCCCACTTCCAAGGAGCTCGGGCTCAAAGCTGCTCTGCTGCTGAGCCCTCCTGCCGAGATGGAGGCGGGTCTCGCCACTTGTCGTGAATTGATTTCTCAGACGCAGGAATTTGTCCGTCTTGCGCAGAAGGAAGGTTCGGCTGAGTTTTCTGATAGAGAGTCGTTTCCGCTTGGCGTTGAGGGGGCCCAGGTTCCCGAGGTTGCCCTGGGCCCTGGGGCCCCCAAACCTGCTCTGGTTTCTTTAGGTTTAGACGATGCCTATGCCGACCCTTTCGGCGATCTGGACCAGGCCGAGCAGGCCATGCACGAGTGCACGTTTGACGGGTAAGGTTTCCCTCTTCCCCTCGTGAGCCGCGCGCGGGCTCGAAATATGTTGGTCGGGGCGCAAGCCCCTAGTGATGTCTGCTGCAACCCTATGGCAGGCAGGCGCATTCAGGAGCGACCGCCCCATCTTAGAGAGCTACTTCGCTGGCTGGAGTCCGCGGTGGCTTCGGCTCAGAGCAAGGCCAGGACTGACGGGACCAGAGGTTGGAAAACTTGGCTTAGACATAACATCGAGTTAGGGGGGAGAAATGCGCACCCCGCCCGTCGGCCTGCTGCGGGCTGGAAACCCTCGACGACATTGAGCTCTTCGGGTGTTGTGGTTTCCGATCCCCTGTCCCTTGTCGAAGGGCAGGCAGATAAAATCTCGGACTTGTGGGGGGCCTCCAAGAGGCCGAGGCCTCCAGGGGCCAGGACGGTCACGGTGCCCCTCCCCCTGTTGTCGGTCGAGTTTGTTAGGTCTGTCTCTAGGAAGTATTCCCTGAGGACCGCTTGTGGGCTGGATGGGTTTCATATGCGACATTATTCCTGGATGAGTGATGAATGTCTGGAAACGGTTTGCTACATCATGTGCATAATGGAATTATGGTTTACCCTTCCAGCCCAGCTACAGGTTGTGCAGCTCGCACTTCTTATGGAACCTTCTGGTGGCTGGAGGCCGATAGGTCTCTTCTGCTCTATATGCCGTCTCTGGGGCCGCTGCAGGCGCTGCTACGCCCTACAGTGGGAGCTGCAGTACCAGAGGAGTTTCTATGCTGGTCAGTCGTTCGCGTCAGCCAGCGATGTGGTATGGAGGCAAAGCTTCAGGGCAGAGACCTCCAACTCCTCGGGTAAAGTTAGCGCTACTCTTTTGTGGGGCATGGCCAAGTTCTATGAAGGTATATGCCTAAGGCGTCTAGAATATCACTGCAACAAGTTCAACTTTCCCCCCTGCTATGTTTCGTCTGGCTATATCCTCGTATCAGTCGGCTCGGTTTGTCTGCCTCGCTGGGTATGTCTCGGGGCCCTTTTACGCCATGAAAGGGGTCAAAGCTGGATGTAGTTTCGCCACTTCGTTCGTGGAAGTTTACACCGCCGAGGCCTTTACCAACATTCAGTATCCTAACAATGTATCGTTCGACCAGTACATCGACGATAGCGCTGTTTCTGCTGTCGGATCTGTGTCTGAGGTAGTGCATGGTCTCAAGAGTGCCAGTACGCAACTCTTTCAAGCTATCACGCATGACTGTGGCTGCAGGATTGCGGTGGACAAGGCCGCGCTGGTGAGCTCTAGTCATGCGGTGACCAGGGCCATGCGCGAGTTTTTGGGGCCGTATGCTGGCAAGGAGACAGACAGCGCGGTCAACTTAGGCATTGATGATGCAGGTGGCAAAGCCAGACGGGCGGCCCGTCGAGGCACAAAGTTCCGTGCTAGAGCTCAGCATCTTAAGCAGGCTACCAACAATATTATCTGGATGAAGTGCGGCCTTGGGAAGTACTATAACCGTATTTGGATCACCGGGGCTCTTCCCGGTATTTTATACGGTTCTGAAATCAATGGGTTGTCTGATTTTGAGTCATTGAAGGTTGGGGGGAGGCAGGGAAGGTTCTTAGGCCCAGCGCCAAAGGACGATCCCTGATGGCGACTATGATATGCCACAATGATCCTGTCTGGCTTGGAGCTGTTTCTCCTATTCTTCGTTATTCCAAGGAGGTTTGGGCGCTACAGACGCACTCCTACCCGTTTTCGCTTAGTTGGAAGCAATTGCGGGAGGGATGGGGGGTGGTTTTCGCTCGGCCTGAACCGCTTTGGAGGCAAGTTTCAGGACCTCTGTCGGCTTTAAGACTTTCGCTGAAGAGAATTGGTTGGCAGATGGTCGATTTCGTTACTTGTGTCAATGACTTTGGCGAGACCTTTCTTCTCGCTGCTTTGCCGCCAGCGATGGGTAAGCAAATGCTCCACGCAGCCTCGCTCCGCAGTCTCGAGAGGGAAGCGGCTGTCAAGGCCAAGGTCGAGTGCCCTCGTCTTTGTTTCGACATCGTCCGCAATCGTCTAAGATCGTCTAAGATCTCTTATCTCGGGAACGGTTGTATTCGAGCTCTTGCGTGTGAAGCAGTGCGGACGTATGACCGTGCAGAAAAATCTGGATATCTTGTCAACAAAGTTTGTGCTTTGTCTGGGAAAAAAAGGAGATACTACGTTCCACAGGCTCTGGAGTTGCCCGTCTGTTGCCTCGTTAAGAGAAGAGCTGGTGGATCCCGATATTCTCAGGATGGCCGCTGACGCGGATATGTCCGACCCCCTCGACCACCTGCTGTTCAACAGGGGCCTCTTCCCTCATCCTGGGGATAGCTTTCCTAGGCCTGCTAGCGAGAACGGACCCGTTCAAGCCCGCGTGCTCTGGGACGACCCCCCCCCCCCCAGGGTGGTGGCGCACTTGCAGGCAATGTCTTTGTTGGTGGCAGCTGCCATCGACACGAGATTAGCGAATTGTCCCGTGCGGGATATGGGCTTGTGGCTCTAGGCGATGATGGTCGTAGGCTTGGCAGGCTCCTCGGGCCCGTGCACGCCCCTTTCCCCCAGACGTCCCAGTGTTCCGAATTTGCGGGAATTGCCCGCGGTGGAATGGAGATCAGTGGCCCTTCCACCTTTTACTCTGACTGTGCTAATGTCGCTCAGCAGTGCCAAGCCCAGTGCCAAGCCCCCCCTGTCGCCCAGCTCAGTTATAAGCGCCCGTTCGCGGGGCTAATGATGCTGTTTCGGGTAGGGGTTGCTTTAATCGGCGAGGTCGTTAAAGTCAAAGCCCATCTCGACCCGCGCGAAGCGGGAATTTCTCACCAGGAGCGCTGGCTGCGCACTGGGAATTCAGAGGCCGACGAGGCCGCCAAGCTTGCCGCTTGGTCTCATCCTAGGGCTGCAGACGGCGAGCTCAGAGAGCTCGACTTGCATATTCGCGTTTCTAAGGCGGTGTGCTCCCTGGCGGCCAATCTCCTCCCCAGGTGGCCCCGCCTCGATTTGTCGGACGCCCCCTGGATTGCTCCGGCACCCGAGCCCAAGGAGCCCCAGGGCCCTCCCCATGAGTGGGCTCACGTCTCCTACGGTGCTCGCAATCCCTGGAGGTGTCAGAACTGCTTGCGGGGGCGCACTATCGAGGGTTCTGGTCTGCCCCCACCGCCTGGTGTTTGTGTCGATTTTTCTCGCCTGGACGGCCCAGTTTTGCGGGAGTTAGGCCACGTTCCTGTCGCGATTCCCGTTTCTAATGGCACGGTTATTACAGTTTGTATCCGATGCTATTCTTATGCCGCTCACAGCCATGTTCGAGGCTTGGCTAAGGAGTGTACCGAGCCCACGCCCAAGCAGAGAACCTTGTTCAATCGAATCTGCAGGGGGCGGCACCCACAAAGAGATGACCTCACTGTGGGGCCAGTACCGTGGTGCTAATCTTTCGCCTCGTAGTTCATGTCAAAAAAAAGCCAGGGGTCGGTCGTCGCCAGGGATCTGCTCGCCCAGTCCTCTCTTGCTCGGGTCCTCCTCCCATTCGTCCTCCCTCCTCCTCCTCCTCCGCCTCCTCTCCCCTCATCCTCTTCCCTCCTACCTCCTCCTCTTCCTCCTCCTCCTCCCCTCCTTCCTCCTCCTCCTCCTCCCCTCCCTCCTCTCCTTCCTCCCCCAGCCCTCCTCCTCCTCCTCCTCTCCTCCTCCTCCTCCTCCTCCTCCTCCTCCGCCCTCTCTCCTCCTCCTCCTCTCCTTCCTCCTCCTCCTCCCCCTCCTCCTCCTCCTCCTCCTCCTCCCCCCTCTTCCTACTCGTCCTCCCCATGTTCATCCTCATCCTCCTCCCCCTCCGAGCTGCTGCTGAGTTTCGTTGCCCTGCAGCTTCGCACCGCCGCGTCGCCGCGCTGGCGCCGTGCACGGCACGCGGCAGGCCGGCCCTGCAGCCCGGAAACAGGCGGGCCGCACGGTGGGCGTGCCAGCCGCCTGCGCTCGGAGGGTGCCGCGCTGCCAGCTCGTGGCGTGCTGGGCGCGCGCGGGTTCGGCAGGAGCTCCCGGGAGCCCCGTGTGCCCTCCCGATTCCGTCGTTCGCGTCGCTTGGCGTCGCGTGGCGTCTGGGAGTCGACGAGATATAGCGCCGATTTAGCGTCGATCGGCGCCAATTTCGCGCCGACCAGCATCGATTTCGCGCCGACCAGCGTCGATTCGCAAGAGCCGACAATATGGTACGGGACCCAGACATGCGACATCCGGATTTTTCCCCGACCTGGCAGAGGGGTTCCCGTTTAGTGTCCCCCTGGGGGGGTCTGGGGGGGTACCCCCCGGGACATGGCCCCGGCCACGGGCGGAACGCCGGCGGAAGACGGCAGAAGACGGCCCCATTTCCGCAGACGCGCTTCCGAGAGGCACGGACGGCCCCAAGATGGTCCACAAGATGGTTCAAGAAGGCCTCGAGTGGCCCAAAACGCCCAACATGGAGTCCCGATGTCCTAAGAAGCCCAAAAGACGCCCCGAGAGGCCCCCAAGAGGCTTTCCAGGAGAGCCCGAAACATAAAAAAACATAAGTTTCCCTTAGGTTTTGGAAAGTTTGTCTGGTTTTCGCCTGTTCGGCTTCCCGCCGCTCCAAGACGGCCCAAAAGGTTCCAAAGAACGCCCTCAGACAGCCTCATAGACCCCCAAGAGAGCGCTCAGACGGCTCAAGACGACCCAAGAGGCCTCCAAGACGGCCTCACAAGTGTTCCAGGCACGCCCCAAGAGAGCCCCCGGAGCGGAGGCAGGGGCCGATTTTTCGGGTTCTCCGCCCCAGTCACCCCTCCAGAATCCCCCAGAGACGCCCAATATGGCGTCCCGACGTCGAGGGATCTCAAAAGATGCCCCGAGAGGCTCCCAAAAGGCTTTCCAGGAGAGCCCGAAACGTAACAATTCTTTAAGTTTCCTTCGGTGTCGTAATGTTTTTTTTGTTTTCGCCTGTTCGGCTTCCCGCCGCTCCCAGACGGCCCAAGATGCCCCAAATAACGCCCCATGACAGCCTCAGAGACCCCCAACAGAGCGCTCAGACGGCCCAAGTCGTCCTCAAGGCGACCCAAGAGGCCTCCAAGACGGCCTCACAAGTGTTCCAGGCACGCCCCAAGAGAGCCCCCGGAGCGGAGGCAGGGGCAGATTTTTCGGGTTCTCCGCCCCAGTCACCCCTCCAGAACCCCCCAGAGACGCCCAATATGGCGTCCCGACGTCCAGGGAGCCCAAAAGATGCCCCGAGAGGCTCCCAAAAGGCTTTCCAGGAGAGCCCGAAACATAAAAAATCATTAGTTTCCCGTAGGTTTTGGAAAGTTTGTTTGGTTTTTGCCTGTTCGTCTTCCCGCCGCTCCAAGACGGCCCAAACGGTTCCAAATAACGCCCCATGACAGCCTCAGAGACCCCCAACAGAGCGCTCAGACGGCTCAAGACGTCCCCAAGACGACCCAAGAGGCCTCCAAGACAGCCTCACAAGCGCACCAGGCACGCCCAAAGCGAGCACCTGGAGCGGAGGCAGGGGTCGAGTTTTCGGGTTCTCCGCCCCAATGACCCCTCCTGAGGCCCAACAGGTTCCCAAGACGCCCCCAAGAGGCCCCAATTTCCCCTGCAGAGGCCCCAAGAGGACCCCAAGAACCCTCCAGAGGCTTCCGGCAAGCCCCCAGAAGCGCCCAAGATGGGCCGAGCACTGCCCCAAGAGAGCCCCAGGACGGCTGGAGGCGCCTCGACAAAGCCTCACAGCGTCAAACGGACAACACGGGAACCTGATGAGACCCGAAATGACGCCCAAGAAGACCCCAAGAGGCCTCAAGACCTCAAGACGCCTCCAGAAAGCTCCGACAAGCCCCCAAGAGAGCCCCAGGACTGCCCCAAGATCCCAGGACTGCTGGAAGCGCCTCGACACAGCGTCAGAGCGACAAACGGACAGCCCCGGGACTCCCTCAGGAGGGCGCCAGGACGGCTGAATGACCTGAGGAGGCCCAAAGAGGTCTCCAAGACGACCCCAACCTGCCTCAAGACCTCACCACGCCTCCACGAAACCCCCAGAAGCGCCCAAGAGGGCCCCAGGACTGGCCCACGATTCCAGGACTGCTGGAAGTGCCTCGACAAAGCCTCACAGCGACAAACGGACAGCCCCCAGACTTCCTAGCTCATATGGCAATTTCCTGAGCTCACCTTAGGAGGTCTCCAGCAATCCCCCAGAAGCGCCCAACAGGGCCTCAGGACAGCCCTAAGAGGGCCCCACGACGGCTGGAGGCGCCTCGACAAAGCGTCACAGCGTCAAACGGACAACACGGGAACCAATGTAATGCGCGTTACGCATCACAGCGTCAGTCGAATCACAGCATCACACCCTCCTGGTCTTCTCTTCTGGGCTCGCATGGTCGCGCGCTGAGCTCACCTCCAAGACGCACCGTTGTTATTCGGACCGCCTTGCCCTCTGGACAGCGGTCGCAGAGAAGCCCCATGCGACCTTCAGTATGGTCAGAAAGCCCCACAAGAAGCCCCCAGGAAGCTTCAACACGGCCGCATGCGGCCCCCGTACGCCGCAGGTTGTCCAATCCAGTCCTCGTACAGTCAGACACGTCCCCGACACAACCTCCAACCAAACCCGAGGGCCGCATGGAAACGTGCTGAGCTCACCTCGTCACTCGCATGGTCGCGTGCTGAGCTCACCCTTCCCTTCCATGTGGCTCGCATGGACGAGAGCTGACCTCACCTCGTAACTCGCTTGGTCGCGTGCTGACCCCACCTCCAAGACGCACCATAGTTTTTTTTGGCCACCTTCTCCTCAGAAGCGGTCCCGACACAACCTTCAACAACCCGAGGGCCCCCAGGAGCCTCCAGAGCCCCCAAACCCCGTTGTCTTGCCCGTGATGTGACACCGCGCCCCCTCCCTTCCCTGTGGCTCGCATGGAAACGTGCAGAGGCCACCGTGCCTCGCACGGTCGCGAGCTGAGCTCACCCCCTCCCTCCCATGTGGCTCGCATGGACACGTGCTGAGCTCACCTCGTAACTCGCCTGGTCGCGTGCTGACCTCACATCCAAGACGCACCGTTTTTGGGGGCCACTTTTTCCTCTGAACTGTTGGCAGAGGAACCCGAAGCGAATTCTGAGATTGCCAGAAAGCCCTCCAGGAGGCCACCAGGAGGACTCAACACGGCCGCGTGCGGCCCCCGCAAGCCGCAGGTTGTCCACGCCTTTCTCGTACAGTCAGAGACGTCCCCGACACAACCTCCGACGCTGTCCGAGGACCCCCAGGAGCCTCCAGAGCCTCCCTACTCCCTTGCTTCGCCCGCCATGTGAACCCGCGCCCCCCCCCCCTCCCGGTGGATCGCATGGGAACATGCTGAGCTCACCTCGTCACTCGCATGGTCGCGTGCTGAGCTCACCTCCAAGCCGCACCATCTTTTTCTGCGCTACCGTTCTCTCGGGACTGCGGTTCAAGAGGCCCCCAACAGGGTTTTCAGATTGCCCCATCGTCTCCCCTGGAACCCCCCAGATCCGTCGCCACTTGGATCCGACCGGGCGCGCGTTCCCCCAGGCCTGCTGCAATGTGTTTCACGTTTGGCCACATTCCTGCATCGCTATCCCCTGAGCGCACATGCCTTCGCCGACGCGTTGGCTGCGCACCCTCGCCCCGGCCTTCATGTCGGATTGGATTGTGACTCATGGCGACGATTGTGAATCGTCTCTGACAACGGGTCTCCAGACATGGAAGCCTCGTAAAGCCCAGCGTCAGACCCTTACCACCATTACCGTCGAAGACTGGTGCATCGCCTTCGGAGTGTCCTTCAAAGGGTATCGCAATGACTTGCGCTCCGAATACGTACAACGGATCCTCACAGCAGCGCGCCTACTTCAGTTTCCAAGGTGGCCTACGAAGGCCCCAGGAACGCCCCAAGAGGGGCTGCATAGAGGGGGCAGGGACCGACATTCTGGGCTCTCCGCTTAAGGACCCCCCCCCGGAGGCCCCAAAAGGCCCCCAAGAGGCCCGAAGGAGCCTCCCAGAGATCTCCAGGAAGCCCCCAGAGGCCCCCAAGAGGGCCCCAGGACTGCATTCGAGGGTTCCGAGATGGCCGGAGACGCCCCAGGGCCCGAAGAATGCCCAACAGGGCTCCAAGATGGTCGGCGACGCCCCGACGAAGTGGCACAGCGTCAAACGGACAACACAGGAATCAGCATAATGCGCCTTAAAGCGGCACAGCGTCAAACGGACAACATTCGAAGCAGCATTTGTTGTTCTCTTCCTCGCAAGTCACGCCCACTTGTCCTCCAAGGTCGGGGTTCGTGGCAATACCAGGTTTCAGTACGGGGTCCCTGGAAGTCCCGACCCTTTCCCTGGGACCGGTTCTTCGTCCTGAGTCGTTTCTTGACGGCCCCGAGGCCCGGCGAGGGTCCCCCGAGGCCGAAAATTCGACTAGACGTAAGAGTGACCTTTCGCCGGAGTGACCTTTGGTGCGGGCACAGATGGGTCCCCAGGTGGCTGAAAACGAAGCGGTAGCAGCGGCTTGCGCGCCCAGGTGTGGTCCCCCCGCGAGCCCCCCAAAAGCCGCGCACCAAAGGGCACTCTTACCCAGGTCTCTTGCGTATAGCCGAAAAATTGCCGAAAGCCTCCCGTCCTGATTTCTGCACGACGCGATCGTGTCTCTGCCTCCCTCGCCGCCGTCTCCGCGGCGGGCGTGTCCGCGGGAGGAGGAGGAGGAGGAGCAGGAGGAGGAGGAGGAGGAGGAGGAGGAGGAGGAGGA
>CAUYUJ010019033.1:0-17089 GCA_963575745.1 Prorocentrum cordatum | reverse complement strand
CTCATCCTCCTCCTCCTCCTCCTCCTCCTCCTCCTCCTCCTCCTCCTCCTCCTCCTTGGGCGCCTCCGAGGCTCACGTCGTGGCCCCAGAGGCTGCAGGCCAGGGGTCTGCGGGCCGCACTTCTCGGGGTGCAGCCGCAGGGGTCGAAGCAGAAAATGAAATGCCAGAAGCCTGAACTTTCGACGCTCTGCGTGGTTTTCAGCTAGCCCCCTAGGGGGTCAAGAGGCGCTGTTCTGGGTGGGGGAACCGCCTGCGAGCGCAGTCTCTGGGGCCTTCGGTGAAGCTCCCTGTGGAGCCACGAAGCGCTGTTCTGGGTGGGATCTGCGCTGGAGCGCCCTGGCGGCGCCTCCGGCGCCGTCCCTGGCGCGCGGAGCGCGCCAGGGAGGGGGGTCCGGCGCACATCCCAGAAATCCGCGCGGAACGTCGAAGGCGTTTGTTTATACCGTATTGTTTGTTTTTTCTTTTTTTTCTTCTTCTTCTTTTTCTTCTTCTTCTTCTTCTTCTAAGGGGGGCGTGTGGGGGTCGCACGCGTGTGTTCTGCCCCCCCGCCTCCTCCTCCTCCTCCTTTTCTCCGTCCTCCCTGCGCCTCCCCGTCCCCTCGTCTCTCCTCCTCTCTCCTCTTCCTCCCTTCTCGTCCCAATCCATCCTCCATCCACCTCCTCATCCTCCCCGCCCTTTCTCCTCAGCTTCCTCCTGCTCCTGCTTTCCCCGCTCTGCTTTGCCTGCGGTGTACTGCGGCCTCAAGGTTTGTGATTGGACGTGCAACCGCGCGGCCACATGCCTCTGGGACCTGGAGCCTTTCCTGTGTGTTCAATGTGGCAGGGGAGCATCGGCACGAGGAGGCGACGAGAGTGCCAGTGGAGGAGGAGGAGGAGGAGGAGGAGGAGGAGGAGGAGGAGGAGTGCCAGTGGAGGCGCGGGCCACGGGAGAGCCGTGGAGGAGCGGGGCAGATCACTTTCCGAACCCGACCCGCCGATCGAGCGATCGTCGCCAGCGCCACCAGCTCTGCCGCCGTCGGCCCCTTCGACACCTGGGGCGGTCCGAAAAGGGCCTTGTCCTCGAGGATAGGAAGAATTGTCATCTCTTCCGCGGCGGAAGGGCGGCGGAAGGTCGGCGGAAGTAAATTGAGGCCGCCTTCGCCGGCGGAAGCCGGCGGGCACGAAGATACCCACCTGCCTTTGCTCGCTCTTCGTCGGGCTTTTGGTTTAGCATAGTGCCCATACCAGCGCCGTTCGCACGGTAGTTTAGAGCCCCTCACGAGACCTCCTGCGCCGAAGGATCATTGGGGGTAGTGCGCGTGTGTGTGGAAGCTCGGCGGAAGGCGGCGGAAGTTAAAGATCCCCCCCCAGGAGATGAATTCGTTTTTGGTGCCAGGGTTTCCGAGCCCCGCCACCTCGACGCCGCGGCCGTGGCCATCGGCCCCGTCATGCTGGCGGTCAGAGCCAGGCCGCCGCCCGCGCGCCGCGCGGGGTGCCCAGGCTGCCCCCCCAGCCGTGGCGCACCCCCGTCATGCAGTTGCGCAGCACGCCGCGGTGTGCGAGGACCAGCGGCCTCGAGCCCAGTGCCCAGGAGGAGGAGGAGGAGGAGGAGGAGGAGAATGGAGGAGGAGGAGGAGGAGGAGGAGGAGGAGGAGGAAGAGGAGGAGGAGGAGGAGGAGGATAGAGGAGGAGGAGGAGGAGGAGGAGGAGGAGGAGGAGGAGGAGGAGGAGGAGGAGGAGGAGGAGCGAGGAGCGAGGAGGAGGAGGAGCGAGGAGGAGCGAGGAGGAGAAGGAAAAGCGGACAAACATGACTTCATTGTTCTGCCGATCGGCGCGGGCCCTCGCACCCCACCTCCACCCGCCCTGTGGAGCAGATCTTGGCTGTTTTGGGCGCCCGTTTCGAGCAGGTAGAGCCTCCCCTCGTAGGACGCACTGTCGCAAACAGTCGCACTGAGCAGAGGTCCAGAGACAGACCCCCTCCCCTCCCCCCCCTCGTAGGACGCACTGTCGCAAACAGTCGCACTGAGCAGAGGTCCAGAGACAGACGCCGAATAAGAAAACGCTCACCAGGAATTCTCCGAGGCCCGCGCAGAGTTATACGATTTGCACTCGGCCCCCCTGGCGGTGCCTCTGGCAGCGTCTCTGGCGCGCTCCGCGCGCGAGGTGTTAGGGAGTCCAGCGCCGATCGGATGCGTCCGCGCGGGCCTCCGCAGATTGGTGCGAGTGTGTGTTCCAAGGTTTTGAGAACCACCACTTGGGGCATCGATCCTCGGGGCCTGCTCGGCAGGCGGCGGATATATATATATATATATAATGACTATATATATATATATATATATATGGTGTGTTGTATATTGTATATGTATGAATGCGTGTATATCGTTCTATATTAACATATACACAGATATACATATATTCATATACCTATATGGTCGGGCCCTCGAGGGGAGTGGCAGATATATCCATACTCGTTGCCTGCCGAGGCCCCCCACGATCGACCCCCCAGGCGGTGGCCGTGGCTGCCCCCCGCCTCTCCTCGAGAGGGGCTGCTGCCGGGGGCGAGGCCGGCCACGCTGGTTTCTCTGACGGCACCGTCGCCTCGAGCAGACCGGGCATGTGCCTACGTCGGAGGGCCAAGCTCGACTACACGTAAGAGTGACCTTTCGCCGGAGTGACCTTTGGTGCGGGCCCAATGGGGTCTCCCGATCGCTGAGCGCGAAGCGGTAGCAGCGGCTTGCGCGCCCAGGTTTGGCCACCCCGCGTCCCCCGTTTTGCCGCGCACCAAAGGTCACTCTTACCCAGGGTCACTCTTACGTGTAGCCGACAAGCCTACCTTCGAAGAAGAAACACGGAGCATCGCCACAAGCATAAACTTGTGGCGCTCCGCGCAGATTTCTTGGATCCGGGCTGGGCCCCCCCGTCGCCGCCTCCGGCGCCGCCCCTGGCGCGCTCTGCGCGCCAGGGAGGGGGGTCCAGCGCAGATCTAAGAAGTTCGCGCGGAGCGCCAAAAGTTTGTGGTTGTGACGTGTTTTCTTCTTATGTACCTGCTTCTAAGAGACCACAACATCTGGGGCCGATGCCAAATACCGTTCTCACGTCCTAGCCAACAGCGTCCAGGAACACTTCCAGAGACACTTCCAGGGCGGATGCGTCTATGGACAATGTGGCCGTTGCGCCTGGCGCGGTGCCAGGTCGGAGAGAGGGCAGATCCGTCTACGGTATGTCCCTGCTCTGGAGCAGGCCCCACGTGGTACTCCAGTGCCTACGCCAGCGCGGCCCGCCGATGCGATCTGCCCAGGCAGGCTCGACACACATCCGCGCCAACGGCGGGCTCTTTTGCCTGGCGGCGCGCGCCGGGGGGGCGGCGTGGGGGGGGCGGAGCTCTCGGAGAAGGCGGGGGGGCTCCTCGGCAGCCCTCGGGCCCTGCCAAGCAGGCGCCTTGCTGCCAGGAGCGTGGCTGCCTCCAAGCGCCCACTTCTGGGACGCGGCACGCACCGTGCTCAAGACGTCCTTGTCAACACGTTGCGTGTTGACTCGACGAAGCCCCCGCTGGCACGCCGGCCACTTCGCGCATCGGTCGCCCCGCATCGCCGCCCGCGGGAGCAGCGTCTCTGCCTCGCCGCCGAGGGAAAAGGTTGGCTCCACGAGCTGGCCCACTTCTTGGGCGAACGCATCGCGACAGGCCCGCGTCTTCAGTCGGCGTGCTGAGCCCCGTATCAACACGCTGCGTGTTGCGTGGTGCGTGTTTTGCGTGTCGGGGCAGCTCAGTCTAGGATCAAGTCGGGCCTGTCCCTCTACAGGAGGAATATTCAAAAATAGTAAACAAATCGTATGGGGACGATGTTTTTGCTATTTTTGGCAATTTTGAGTATTTGTGGGGTATTCTTAATTTTTCGTCCAAAATCCCCCTGTAGGGGGACAGGCCCGACCTAAGTCTAGGAAGCCTCTCCAGCCCTCTTGGAAGGCCGCCCCCTTCGCTCCACCCCCCAGCGCGCGCCGCCGGCGTTGGTATCGGTCTGGGAGGCGCCACTGTGTGCCCATGGCCGCGCGACCCGTCGGTACAGTAGAGGCCCATGCCAAGAAGCACCCTGCTTGCCTCCAGGGTGCCCCGGGTTGCTTGGGCTTCGATGGATTTGCGATGGAAGGCGCGACGTTCCCCTACCAGCGATCAGTGGACGTGCTGGGGACTCAGGGCTGGGTTTCTCGTGGAAGGTTTCTTGTGGTCGAGCCCCATCTGTAGCCCGCAGACGGCTCGTCCGCATTGCTCTGAGAGGGGGCCAACTACCCGCCGACGACTCGTGCACATTGCTCTTCGGCGCTGCCTTTCGAGCACGCCACTCGGGCGCACCCGCCCGCGCCCGCCGACGAGGCTCGCGCCCGCTCGCTCTCATCCACGAGCGCGGGGGACCTACAGCAGTTCCGCCGCGCCACGCTCTCCCAACCCCCGCCCCCCCCCCCTCCTGCCCCCCCCCCCCCCCTCCTGGAGGACGGCGCATGCCCCGCGGTATTGCGGCGGCAGAGCTGGCGCGGCATGCTCAAGCGGCTGAAGGTGCTGCTGTACGTGGGAGCGTCCACCCTGCTCGGCTCGGCCATCTACTTCCGCATCCGCGCAGAAGAGGAGTGGCAGGCGTCGGGGTACGCGAGCACGCTTCCCGCGGTGGTCCGCTTCCAGAGCCAGGCATGCCCATGATGCCCATCGTGCCCCGCTAGCAGCAGCGGGACCCGGGAGCGAGCAGGCCCTGCGGAGGCGAGGGATCGGCACAGATTGGCAGATTGGTAGAATCTGGACCGTCTGATGGTCTAGCAGAGGTCTGGCCGTTCCTGGGATCCCCTCTGCGAGGCCGCCCCCACTGGAAAGTGCACGTTGTGTCTTGTCTCGCTCTGCGCGTGACGCGCGTGCGAAGCTGTGGTGTCGTGGGCCGCCAGTTGCCAGAACGTCCTGCACCTTCTGCTGGCATACGGCGGGCCGGGTGTCCTGGTGCCGCGGTGGTCTGGCGGGTGACGGGGTGGTGTCGCGGTGTCGGGGTGCCGCTGTGTGGATATGCTTTTGTAGCGTGGTGTCACTGTGCCGTGGCTTCGTGGTGCGAGGGGTCGGGCTACATCCACAGAGGACAGCGTTTCGCTTGCGTTGCGAGCGCGAGCCCTCCGGCGCCGTCGGAAAAGAACGCCCCCCCTGCCGCACGCATTTCTTCATGATCCCAGCGCTAGGGCTAGAGCTGAATTGCCACAGAAAGCTGAATCCGACATCCCAGCTCAGGCTGAAGCGAATTGCAAAAGCTAGCGCCATTGCAAACGCAAGCATCAAGCCAACCCGAGTTCCATGTCCAAGATATCAAGAACAAGATGTGTGTCACGATTGGGGTTCGCCCAGCTGTCGTTTCTAAGTTTGACCATGATGCGGCAGACCAGCTCAGTAAATGCAATGCTACAAGTACTGTTAAGTCGAAGACAAAGCTGAAGCTAAAGCTACGAAGTATACCTACTACATTTTCGACAGGCCAGACGCACAGCTATCCAAATGCTCAGGCTGACGTAGCTGAAGCTAGCTAGAATCTTGCCCCCAGCTCACATATGATGTGTCTGGTACTAAAGCTAGAGCTGACGTTCCAGCTCAAGCTGAAGGTAGGGCCAAATCTACGCGATCACCACGCTGAAAACTAAATCTAAAGTCAGAGCCACTGCTCTACACATACATAGCTGGAGCTGGAGCTATAACCAGAGTTGTATCTGAATGCGACACGGAGCTACGCTCGTTCATCAGAGCTAAAGACACTGCTGACGCAACGGCGACAGCCAGCGTTAGAGATAAGCGAAAAATGTGTGTGTAGCTCAGCTAGCGCGAAAGCAAACAACCACATCGAAGCTCAAGCGAGCAGAAATGCTGACACAGCATGTACAATCTTCAGACTGCACGTCACCACCAAACCTGGCCGTGGCCAGGCATGGTGTTCTATATGCACTTTCTGCGCAGGAAGTGCCCAGTAACACATCGATAGGCATCCCACCTCAATCATAACCTCCTCATTTGCGCATGCTTGCCGCTGCGCTCGGTGCCGTGGTGTCAGAACCCAGGCCAAAGGCAAGGCAACGCCCACGCGGCAGTCATGGTTGCTCAAACTTCCCACCCGAATGTAGAACTAAGGGTGGAAGCATCGCCTGTATCTAGTGGCCCTCGGCCCAGATCGCCATTGTGCCTGGGTTGTAGGTCAGAGGCCTCGTGGATGCCTGTGAGGGTTTCTTGGGAGGCCTCTCGGATGCCTCTTGGAGGCGGGCATGGGGGTGCCTTGGGGCGTCTTGGGGGCCTCTTGGGGCCTTGTTTGGGCATCTCGGGGCCTCTTGGGGAACTCTTGGGGCCCTGCTTAGTCGCACCTCGGGGGCTTGCGGGGGGCATCTTGGGGCCATCTTCGGGCGGAGGGCTCAACATGCTAATTTGTATTCCCCATCCGGGGCCGCGGCTCAGGAGTCGCCCAAGACGGCCCAAGAGGGCTCCAAGACGGCCCCAAGAGGAGCCCACGAGGGGGAACCTGCGTCACGGTGGCTGATATGCAGCTCTATGGAGACGTACAGATCTAAATCTACAGAGCACGCTGACTGCGACGATTGATGCTCATGCCACTCCTATGTAGAATTGGGCACGAATGGAACTACTAGTGCAATTGCACTTGTTTCTCAATTTGCTTGCACGCTAAGTTAAGGTGCCGCCAAGTGCAAGTTGCATCCTGCAGGTGGTAAGCTATATCAGTTGCGCCCGTACCCATGCTGGAGCTAACGCCACGTTTTAAACATGTGCAAACACTATAGTTCAATCTGGGACGGCAGAGCACATACAAAAAGGGGCACAGACAGATATGTGGCTGCACCACGATGAGAAACAAGTGGATGAAACAGCCGCGAATCATCCTAGCCAGGTCAATCTAAAGCTGAAGCTGCAGCCGCATCTAGATAGAGCTAGAGCCGTAGCAAAGGATACAAAGATTCGGCAGCGAATATTTGCGGAGATGTTCAAGGCATTCGGAAGGCCAGGTGCCGAGTAAAGCTGAAGCTAGTGATAATAGATGCCCACAGCTACTACAGCAGACCGTGCCGCCGACAGCGAGGCAAACCATTCACCCCAAACACTATGTTAAAATACAGCGAACCACACATGCTGGTGGTCTCACGCAGTCAGTGGTCGTGCCCTCAACTTCCCGACAACAACTACGGCAAAATACGCTCAGGATATACGTCCACCCAGGCTGAGGAGCACGCAAGACATGCCCCTGGAGTTGATAAGATATGAGTTGGGCACATACTGGTCGGTTGGGCTTGGCTTAGAATTAAGATCCAACCTGGCGGGGAGCATGTAAGACACATTTCAGGCCCGCCGCAGCTAGAGCGAGAACTGATCTGACATATGAAGAAACACTGGCCACGAAGAGCGAGAAAGTCAGAGCGGGAAACGTAGATATATGAAGTGGGCGTGACGGATGGATATTCAGCTGAAGTTGAGTCTTAGATGTAATGTATTTAGTAAGTGCGTGTGCTTGCGTGCGAGCGTGTGTGTGTGTGTGTGTGCGTGTCTGGCTAGACAGGACTCAACATTTAGAGTGGTAGCTGCAGCCGAAGTCAGTGACCACGTGAGGTCGGTGATCTCGTGAGGGCCGCAGCTGCCACGAATGCCACCCTCCGCTCGTCCCGATCCCCTTGATGGCCGCAGGCCGGCCTGCTCTGTAAGCCTATAGCGGGGCAGGCAGGCCATGGCCGCAGGCGCCGTCGACCACGGAAGGCGCGCTGCCCGAGCTGCCCGCGCCGGGGAGCCCGCCGAGGCCGCCCCGCGGAGCCGGGTGCAGCGTCTGCGCACTCGGTCGGGACGGCGCCGCCCTCCTCTTCATCAGCACCCGACTGGACGGCCTCGGCGCCCAGGTTCGGGGGCCACAGGCGAACCCTGCCCCCCACCCCCCACGATTTTTGAATGGGGAGGGTGGGGTTCACTTCGCTCGGGAGCTCTCGAGCGAAGTGCACCCCCCCCTCCCCCTCAGAAATCGTGGGGGGTGGGGGGTAGGGTTCGCCTGTGGCCCCCCTGCAGGTGATCAACAGCCGGCAGCACCGAGACGGGCCGTGGCGCCTCCGGCGCGGCTCGCCCTCGAGGCGGAGGCCGGCGGAGGTGGCACGGCGGCGGCGCCGCGGGCGGAAGTCGGAGCGAGACGTCGACATGTTCGTCGGGAAGGGAAAAAACACACAGACACAGTGAATCGTCGATTCCCCAGAACACATGAGAAATTATGGGGAGTGGGGGGGGGGAGACGCAAATCCACAACAAAAGAAGCAATGGAACAAACGTGGGGAATCCTGGGGTATGTGTGCATTTCTTTGTTTGTCTCTGGGCCCCTTCTAGCATGTTTGGGCTCGGGGTGCCCAGAGTCGGCCAGAGACTGGGGGCGAAGATCGACAGCAGCTGTGGTCCATTATGAGCTCCTCCTCCCCCTCCTCCTCCTCCTCCTCCTCCTCGTCCTCCTCCTCCTCCTCGTCCTCGTCCTCGTCCTCCTCCTTCTTCTCCTCCTTCACCTCCCCACCAGGACCCCCCAGGCAGGGCTCGCTGCTGGTGTCGCCGGGAGCGTTGTCCATCTCAAGACAGCAAGCTGGCTTGCCCAAGAGCGGCCAGTGCTGGAGTTGGACAGTTTTTTGTTGGGCATCGTACCCATTTTCGCGTGCCCGCTTCGGTCGTGCCGACACATCATATGCGGGATGGCCATCGCGGCGAGGCTGGGGTTGAATTTCGGTGGCGTCGTCGGAGAGGAGCGCACGGTGCACGGGGTGCGCACGTGGGAGGCCGCGAACGAGTTCTTCTGGTTGCACGAGCCCGACGCCATCTTCAAGCGGGAGTCTGTTGAGTATGACAGGGTGTTCGGGAAGACGAAGCAGCTCGAGAGCGCGAGCGAGACGCTCAGGGCCAGATCGAAGGTGTGGCTCAAGCACGACGGCCTGATGTTTCACATCTTCCGGCAGGTGGAGAGCATGGGGGAGGTCGGTATAGATTCGTACCTGACTCCGAGCTTCATCCAGGCGCTCCGGGCGCAGACCAGGCCCTTCGTGGAGTCGCGCTTGGCGCGATCGCAGAAATTCTCGAAGCCGGGGGCGCCACGAGTTGCGCTACACATTCGGCGAGGCGACGTGGTCAACAACGAGAAGCACAAAGGCAGATTTTCCCCAGACTCCTGGTACTATGCCCACGTCGACCGAATCCGCAAGCTCCTGCCAGATGCGGATGTGCACGTGTTCAGTTCCACAGAGGGTCAGTGGGCTCGCTCAGATTTCCAAGGGTATTTGGACAGAAACATGACCGTACATTTAGACAGCGATCCACTGGAAGACTGGGCATGCTTCGCCTCTGTGCAGGTCTTGGTCATGGCCAAAAGCTCATTCAGCCAAGTGCCCGCGCTGCTCAACCCGTACTGTGTCATCTACCAGCCTGAACCCTACGGCGTCAAACCCCTGAGCGGGTGGATCAACGGCGCCAAGGCGACGCGCCCCGGGCTCGACGAGGAGCTTCACGATTGCGTCAGCCGGACTTGGAGCGCAGGGGCGAAACAGTCCTGCCACGCTCGCCGTCCGCGTCACAGGCTGCCGCCCGTCGTCCAATCGTCACACAGGTCGCTTTGCTGACTTCTCCCCGGCCCGGAATCGCACTGTTCGTCGCGATCGGCGCTGTCAGGGGCGCCACGGTCCCCGATCGGTGGGGCCGCTGTTCCCCAAATTGCGATCATCGGCATGGTCAGGTTGTTGCCACATGTCAAACAGTGGCGACGCGTCCTGGCGTGCCCATAGGCCTACCAAACAATGTTCTACGAACCTTTCGTGGTCTCCGCGAAATGTTCTTAGAACACTTCTGGCTGGGGCTGTCTTGTTTTGACACATCGGGGTTATGGTCTACGAACATTGGTTTGTGTTTTCAGAACATGTTGGGGGTTCTAAGAACATCCCGTGGTAAGCCTATAGGAATGCCGGGACGGTCGGTCCTCAAACATTAATCGGGGAAACGTAAGTCTCGAGTAAGCCAGGATTCGGGTTTGCCGACGTTTTTTGACGTGCGCGTCCTGGATTTTGACGGTTCAGTTTTCGTGGGATAGTTGCAGCGGTGGCTCGCGCCAAATTTCAGATTGTGTCTCATCATTTTTATGGTGGCCCCGTCAGGCCAACCGGAGTCCCCCGTACCCGAGTCTTAAGGCTCCCCGATACCAGTACTATTCAGCAAGCTGCCCGCAGTCTGGCTGGAGCCGTTCTGACTCGGGCTTCTGGTGAGGGGCAAGACCGAGGGGCGCTTTTTTTCGGCACGCCTATTGCAATGGGGAGAGGGGGCCGCCCTCAGAAAGCCACCAGGAGGCCGGATGCCTCTGTTCACCAGCCTGGAACATATCCCTATCCCTATGCTGGGCATCTCCTCATCACGATGCCAATCTGAGGGATTCCCTTATTGTTTGAGGGCGAATCCCTAAGATTGTCATCGCATTTTGGCGTGTCAATCTTAGGGATAGGGATGAGTTCGAGGCTGGTAATATGTCGTTGCCAGCCTGGGCGAGCGCTGTAACGACGTGTTGCCGCAGGTTGCCGCAGCCCTCGGCTTTCGCATGGCCAGGCACGGTGGTGGAGGAGGAGGAGGACGAGGAGGAGGAGGAGGAGGAGGAGGAGTAGGAGGAGGCACGGTGGAGGAGGAGGAAGAGGAGGAGGAGGAGGAGGAGGACGAGGAGGAGGAGGAGGAGGACGAGGAGGAGGAGGAGGCAGATGGCCTCCATATGAGCGGCGCAAAAAAAAACAGGGTTCGCCTTCGCCGACATTCGCGCGCAAGTTGCCCGCGTAAGCTCGCGCGGAGTCGCCCTCGTTCCCAATGCAGCGTGCCGGGCTGGCGGCCCGCGTAAGCCGCGGCGTAAGGTCGCTGTGCCATACTGCGTAAGACCCGTTTTCGATCATCGCCCACATGTTCCGAATGTGACTCCAGCCATGCGTGTTTCCAGCTTCCTGGCAGGAACCCAACCAGACAGCAGGTATTCGAGGACGCCCCTACATGCTTAGAGCACAGGAGCGGACCTGGTGCTGTCACGATTCGTCTTCGCCGCAGTGGTCACCGACGTCGTCGCCATCTCCAGCACACGACTCCAACACGTTGCACGACTGCATACGCACCGAAGTTCAAATCGCGCGGGGGTGACCAGGGGTACCTAGGGGCTGGCCAGGCGGGGGCCAACATTGGCAGTCAGATTGCATGGTTTGCTCTTCACGCGCGTCCCGAACCTTATCCTCTCCGAATTGGCCACCTCGCTCATCATCACTGCCTCGTCCTTAGTTGCCTACTTCTCGAGGCGAGTGCTCATGCTGTGATCTGGCGATTTTACCGGCTTTGGCTCAGTAGTCATTCCGTATGCATGATGGACCATCGTTTCTCGGGTCGGTTCGACTTGGTGTCCGGGCCTCCTGGAATTCGAGTCGTTCCGTTTCGGAGTGGTACTCGTTCATGCACTAGGGTGTTGTGTTCCTTATTCCTTTGGTGTCTCCAGCGACCGTTGGTACTGGCACTTCTTATAGCATCCTCCTCGTCCTCCCAGCTGTAATCATGTGCTACGCCCACGTTCCATGTTGGCACGTGCACCGAAGTTGCCGCGCCGCCTGCATACACACAGCTCCTCGCCGCGCAGGCGGGGCATGGCCGGAAGACCCCAGACGAGCTCTTCGGCGCTTGCGACAGCTTCCTCACAAGCGTGGGCCGTGCCAGGGCCTGCGCCCCCCGCTTGAGCCCCAGCGCTGGTGCGGCTTGGGCCCGTACTCCTCTAAGTCTTACAGCTTTGCTCTCGTCGACAGCCTCGTAACCATTCCAACGATCCCAACGGTTTTGCTCTGCTCGACCTCTGCATTGTTCTTGTCACGTAGCCCTCCAGATGTTCCTGAACATCTGTAATTCGTAGCCTCTCAATTCGCGAAATTCTGTCCCATGTCATGTAACAGTTCCGACCTCACTTTTATATGTCCTACAGCTTAACCCCGGAATCCCATGCCCCCTCTCAAAATACGTCCATTCTGACCCTTTTTGACATGATAGCTCGCGTGCGCCCCACGACGTCACGTGCGTCTCTTGGTGCCGCATGATGCCCAGCTATCTCATGACGGGCTGTCGGAAATATCATTCGGCCAAGGTGCCTTGATTCTGTTGACACCCACCGAGGAGCACACCTATAGTTGTCCTGGCACACGACGTATGTATAGCACGTTCGTTTGTGGATGCCACGGCGTAGCTTTGACTGGGTGTGTGTTGGTTGGGTGAATCGCGCCCTCTTCGAATGACGCGGGCCGCGACGGCGGCGACGACGAAGACATCCGCGCGCACGCGCGCTCGATCTGGCAGACGACGGCGAGGACAGCGGCGGCAGCGAGGACGTTGGTGGCGGCGGCGGCGACGATCGGGCGCTGTGCCCGCCCAGGCGGCCGCCCTGGAGAGGCGCGGGGCGGAGGAGCGCCGGCGGCTGTTTCGCAGCAACTCGCTGGGGCGCTGCTCGGCCCCAGGGGGGGGCGTCAGTCACCGAGCGCGTTCCACGACTCGCAAAGTGCCCACTCGCAGGCGTCCGAGAAAAAACAATATATATATATATATATATATATATATGTCTCCCACCCTGTATATGTATCGTGAGTCCCCCACGGCGGATTCAGGGCATTTGCGAGCAGTGATTCTGCGAGCAGTGGAGCGCCCTTGTCCAGTCAGGGGCACGGGGGAACCTCCTGCGAGGGGCGACGTCATGGGGGTATATAGGCCCAGGGGGGGACGCATCTAGGGGAACAAAGAGTGGCACAAACATAACAACTCGGAGGTCCGTGCAGATTTCTCGGATCGGCGCTGGGGCCTCCTGGCGGCGCCTCCGGCGCCGCCCCTGGCGCGCTCCGCGCGCCAGGGAGGGACCGAGAAATCCGCGCGGACCTCCGAGTTTTCATGCTTCTGTGACTGTTTGTTCCCCTCGCATCGACCCCCACTCGCCGAGCCTGGGCCTCCGGGCACCGCGGCGGCCGGGACGGCGGCGCGATCTCTCGGCGAGGGTGCCGAGAGCGGGGGGCGCACGGCGCCGGGCAGCTGCCGGGGTGCCCCCATGGGAGGGGCGCCGCCCGCGGGCGGGGCGGCGCGCCGCTCCGCCGCGCACGCGGCAGGCCTCTGCGCACGCGGCAGGCCCTCAAACAGCCGGATGGTGTCGCAACGTCGACCCCATCGATCAAGCAGTGGCGAGGCGTCCTGGCTCGCCTGTCGCCCTACCAAACAATGTTCGACGAACCTTTCGTGGTTTCCACGAAAGGTTATTCGAACATTTCTGGCAGAGTCTGTCTTGTTTTGCCACATCGGGCGCATGTTCTAAGGACGTAGTTTTTGTTCTAAGAACATTTCTGGGTTCTAAGAACATTTCGTGGTAGGACTATAGGCATGCCGGGACGGTCGGTGCCTGCTCAAATCGGAGCAGAGAACACTGTATGAGCAGAAACTTTTGGCGCTCCGCGCGGAGTTCTCGGACCCGTGCTGGGCCCACGGTCTGCGCCTCCGGCGCCGCCCCTGGCGCGCGGAGCGCGCGGATGTCTCGGCCCGGTGTTGTGCCCCCCCCCCGGCGGCCCCCCTTTTGGCGCGCTCCGTGCGCCAGGGAGAGGGGGGTCCAGCGCCGCTCCGAGACATCCGCGCGGAGCTCCGAAGGTTTCTGTTTACGCAGCTCTTCGTTCCTTCAAGACAGGGAGCTTGCAGAGGGGGGGAGCCTGCCAGTTGTTAGCGTCGGTCTCTCGCAGGGCCCTTGCTGGGCCTCAGGTGGTCGAGAGGTCGGGGGCCCGCGTCTCGAAAATAACGAGATGCCATATGTCTGGGAGAGGGGGGGCCTGCCAGATCAAAGATACGCACGGGGGTACCCCCGCGTCGAACGGCTGCTTCAGGGAGTCGTGGAGAAGGGCGGCTCTGGGGAGGCCTTCCTCCTCTTGCTCAGTTGCCCCAGCATGGGCGAATGCAGCGCTGATGTGTTTCCCGCTGCGAGTGGAATACAAACAACAAGGACGCAGATCGCACTCGCAGTACAACAACACCATTTAACAACAACCTCCTCCTCCTCCTCCTGCTCCTCCTCCTCCTCCTTTTCCTCCCGTAGCCATTTTGGCTCAAGGCCAAAATGGTGTCAAACTCCTTGCCTCAGCGGGGTAGGCCCCCAGTCAACAATCCAACCCAGTTTCCCTTCATATCTAAGGCCTGTTCTACCGCAGGCGCTACATATCCCAAGTCCAGCTTCGCTGGCATCCATATCTGTGCAGTCTTCTTGGTTGCTCGACAGTAGGCAGCCTCATCGCTCGCTCCGCTCGTTCACGTTCGTCCAGGTCGACCGCCTCAAGTACGGCTCGACGGTGCAGAAGCGGATCGCACTGTCGGAAACATCGCAGCTTCAAGTTCCCATGGCCTCCAGTGACGGAACACAGCATCCCTCCAATGACACTCGCAGACGTCATTCACCTCTCCGTGATCGACGACGCCCAGATGCTAGTTATTCCAAGACCCGCAGTGGCGGCGAACGCAGTGGATCTCCGAGGCGTCCTCGCAGGGATCGGCATCGTGACAGGCGTGACAGAGACCGTTGTGAAGACCGAGATCGACACTCTGAAGACCGAGTCCGAAAAAGAGACCAACGCAATGACAGGCAAGAACATGACGAACGCTCTGCGACACGCCGAGCAGGTGCATCTTCAGCACGGCCAGACCCTCGTTCTCAACATGACACCTGGCGCGCACATAGCTGAGCAAATACCGCACCTGGTCATGTTGGACATGCTGGTGCAAATGGCGGACCTGCCGCAGCTGCTGGGCCGCAAATGTTTCTTCTTTCTCCGCGAGCTCAGGCTGGCTTGCTACAAGAATGGGATGTCCCCGCTACTTTTCCAACATCGCAAATTGCTGTTGCTGGCGAAGGTGGTGCTTTGTGTGCTCTCCCTGTTGATGTGGAAGGCACGGCTACACGCCCTGCTCATCGTGCCGCTCATCCTAGCGATCTTGTGGATCTTGAACAGAGGCTGGCGGCGCTGGGTAAATCTCAGATCGCGGCGGCGACGGCCGAACTCTCTGCGACAGCAGCCCCACGTACAGGAGCTCCTCTCATCCAGTAGGCACAATGCAGCGCACCTGGAGCTGCACGAGAAGAACATTCTCGACCTTCTGGACGCGCGGAAGCCGATCAAAAGCGAATGTGGCGACAGTTACAAGCTATGGAGCAAACGGTGGCATTGGCATCTTCCGTCGTCCGCAAGTTGGCTGAATGGGAGAAAATCGAATTCCAGATCCCACATTGATCAGTATCGGTGCCCCGCGGGCCATCGCCTTTCAGGCAGTCACAGCAGCGCTGGCATAATGGATCAATGCTTCGGGCGTGCCTGCTGATCTGTCATCTTCATATCCTGGGAGGGGCTGCCGCCCCAGCCCGCGGCATGGCCCTCTCCCGTGCTCTCAGAACACCAGCAGGCTTTATATCATTCCGCACCGTGGACACGGCTGGCACCAGCACTCCCATGTACGTCACCGTCGACAAGAGCCCAGCACAAGTGCGATTGGAATTGCAAACGAAACGGTTGCAGCGCATCGCTCAAGAAGCGCACCCCGACCACAACATCTGCGCCGGAGTCAAAGGGCATCGCCACCATCATCGCGATCCCCATTGTGGTCATCGAGGTCCAAGGTGCTAAGGAATCCCCCAAACTGCAGGTGGTCACTCGATGATCGCGCGCTTCAGCATTGGCAAATCACAGCCGGAGGCTGCTTCTGGACAGACATTCGCAGGCGTGGATACACCTACGTGGTCTATTTCACTGGAGATGGTCACCATCGACTCAAGGTATTCGGTACCCGTTTCTCCCAAAAGGCTGGCGGTGCTGCATTCCTTGTGCCGGTGGACCGACGCGGGTAAGATAACCCCAATGGCCAAGTTTCGGCACGAGGTTCGCTGTCCTTGCGCGCCTCTCTGATCGCCACCTCAGGCCTTGAGGGTTACTACGCGATGCAACTGTTCGGCGCTCACAATTTCGAGGTCGATATTACCAGCAAAACAAAGATTCAAGCTAGATTGCGAGAGTTGGTGAACTGGAATGCGCAGGATCCAAGGCGAAGGGCCTTTATTGCAGCGGGTGGCTTCAATGGCAGGGCTGTCCCTGAACGTTGCCACGCCAACCCCGCAGAGGAAGATTGCGTTGTCCATCCAACACCTGGTGCACTCCAGCCTTGTTGGGGGCCATTGCTTACCATGGTCACGGAGATCTCTACGGATTGCCCCGCGCGCGATTGCAGGGATGCGGCAGCGGCGGCTACGTTTGACCGGGTCTCCATTGGGGCCCCTGCCCGCTACTTGCTGCACATTTATGCGCTCGTTGAAGTGGACATCGACGCCGTCGCCATCTCGGACCCCAGGCTGGGCGACCACGCGCACGTCGCCATCTTCCTTCGAGGTCGAGCTCGACAAGATCCAGGTGCGAGCATTCCAGAGCAGGTCGTTCGGGACCCCGTTGTACTCCAACAGCTGCTGGGTTCTGCTCAGTTTGGTCGTTCCCCAATGGTTTACCCATGGCGATGCGCGAAGGGCTCGATGGTCGAAGCTCCCCGCCAAGTGCGTAGCGAGCTACATGGGGTTCCGATATCTTATCGAGATCCCCGCGCGGATGGTGGCCGAATCATCGCGCTGCGCGCCGTCTCCCGCTGCGTCTGGCGTAGCGACGCCCTCGCGGCGGAGCAGCTGCGCGCCGCTGCGGAAGACGGGGCTCGCTCCTCGATTGTCGCAGACGGGGCGGTCCAGTTGCAGGGCAGGGCCAACCTCTCTTCCATGATGAACACCCTCAATTACGAGTTCATTCAGCGGGAGGTCGCTCAGGAAAAAAAGCACACACACACACACACGCACACACGCACGCGCGCGCGCACGCACGCGCGCACACACGCACACACGCGCGCGCACACACGCACGCACGCACGCACGCACGCACGCACGCACGCACGCACGCACGCACGCACGCACGCACGCACGCGCGCACGCACGCACGCACGCACGCACGCACGCACGCACGCACGCACGCACGCACGCACGCTCGCACGCACGCAC
>CAUYUJ010019032.1:170486-189106 GCA_963575745.1 Prorocentrum cordatum | reverse complement strand
TCGCTGGCGTGGCGTTTAGCTGTCCGCAGCAGATCCTCACCTACATGCTCGTTCTACCTGTCCTGTGCACGCAGGCACTGTTGTGTACACCAGCGCTGCGTGCACGCGGGTGCTGTGGTGTACACCGGCGCTGTGGTGTGCACAGGCACTGTGGTTCACGCAAGCATTGTGGTGTACACAGGCGCTGTGTTGTGCATGGTTGCTGCGGTGTTACACATTCGCTGTGGTGTACACCGGCGCTGTGGTGCACGCAAGCATTGTAGTGTACACAGGCGCTGCGTCGCACACGGCTGTTGCGGTGTACGCAGGCGCTGTGGTGCACGCGAGCATTGTGGTGTACACATTCGCTGTGGTGTGCACAGGCGCAGCGGTGCACACAAGCATTGTGGTGTACACAGGCGCTGTGTTGTGCATGGTTGCTGCGTTGTTACACATGCGCTGTGGTGTACACCGGCGCTGTGGTGCACGCAAGCACGGTGGTGTACACAGGCGCTGCGTCGCACACGGGTGTTGCGGTGTACGCAGGCACTGTGGTGCACACGCGCTCTGTGGTGCACGCGAGCATTGTGGTGTACACATTCGCTGTGGTGTGCACAGACGCTGCGGTGCACGCAAGCATTGTGGTGTACACAGGCGCTGTGTTGCACATGGTTGCTGCGGTGTTACACATGCGCTGTGGTGTACACCGGCGCTGTGGTGCACGCAAGCACTGTGATGTACACAGGCGCTGCGTCGCACACGGCTGTTGCGGTGTACGCAGGCGCTGTGGTGCACACGCGCTCTGTGGTGCACGCGAGCATTGTGGTGTACACAGGCGCTGTGGGCAGGTCGCCACCTACATGCTGCTCGCGTCGTTGTCGTTGTCGTCGTCGTTCGTCGCTCGTCCCTCGTCGCTCATCGTCGTCGTGCGCGCGGGCGCGGCTGTGATGCCGGAGCCACACGGCGGGGGGGGGTACGCCCCCCCCGCCCCCTTCCGCCCCTATAACGCCCATGATCGGCCAAAAATAGACAGACACGCACTCTTGGGGCGTCCTGAAGCCCTCGCCTGGGTCGTTGCCGGAGATTCTAGTACGCCTCTCGCCCGTTGGCCTAGCGAAGTTTTCATCCGTTTCCATTCAACCTCACCTCATTGAGCACCCCTCGTCCTGCTCATTGCAGCCGTCTGCGTTCACCAAGTTAAGCCATACTCAACCTGGTACGCTTTTGGCTCGTCACGCCGAGTAAGCCGCACTACCTTTCCATTTTATCACAAGCATCGCCCGAGCACGGTGCTCTCCTCATGGCCGTGGCCGCGCGCGTGCTTCTGGCCAGCTCCGCGCTGGGAGCGGTGGCAAGGGCCCTATCCGCCGGCCGGAGCGTGTCGGCCCACTCCCTCGAGGCTGTCGCCGACGCCGCCTTCCAGGAGGCGGCAGTGGCTGGCTGCCTCCGCATGCCGATCACATTCGACGAGTACGTGGAGAAGTACCAGCGGAGGTACGATCGCGACTCCGCGGAGTACAGGATCCGCGCTGCGCTCTTCGAGGATCGGCAGGCGGCGATCCGCGCGCACAACTGCGCGGCCTCGGAGCCGAACGGCCCGCTCTGGACGGAGAGGGTCAACCACATGTCGGACAGGACGCCCGAGGAGCTGATGATGCTGCGCGGCCACAAGCCGAGCCGCAGTGGAAAGGCCGAGTCCATAACGCACTTTCCTTCCTTGCTGGCAACTCGCCGCAACATCTTCCACGACACGGTGATGCCCAGCGAGTTCTCTTGGGCGAATCTGAGCAGCATCGCGGCCCCAGCTGAAGACCAGGGAGATTCACTGGCTTACGCCGCACCCCCGACCCCCTCGGAGCTCTGATGCCTCTCTTCCGGGGGGGCGTTGTCGTAGAAGCGTCTTTGCGCCGTGCGTCACGTGCTCAGGAGGAGCCTTGCTAGGCCGTTTTGGGGCCCTCGTGGGGGCCTCTTGGGGAGCTCTGGGGACCTCTCGGCCTCAGATGGGGCGCCCCTTGGGGGGCTCTCTTGGTGGCATGTTGGGGGTCTTGGGGGCCAACTTTTGAGGGCAGGCTCCTGGGTCCCTTCGAGCTCCTCCTCTTGGGCTCCTCCTAGGGCCCTCATTGAAGGTCTCTTGGGCGGTCCTGGGGGCCTCTTGGGCCATCTTGGGGCCCTCTTGGGCCGCTGTGGGGCCCTCTTGGTGCCGTCTTGGGGCGACCTTGGGGCCTCACACCCCAAAGGTCGAAACGGCGAGCACGTCAAACATGTAGAAAACCATGCGGAAACCAACGATGTGTTCCTCTCGGCGCTCTCTTTTGGTGGTCCTCGTTGGGTTCTCTTTGGCCGTCTTGGGAGCCTCTGGGGTTGTGTGGAGGCTACCTGGGGCCCTGTTGGGCCGATCTTGGGCCGTCCCGAAGCACTTGTGGGCCTTCACGAAGCTGTCTTTGGCACTTTTGGTGCGCCTGGGAGCTTTCTGGGCTAGATTAAGTCCGCCATACTCCCATGGGACGGGTTTGGGGATAGGCAATTATCTCATACGACAACACACGGGCATGTTTCACAGGCTCGAGCTGAGTCCAGAATCCCAGACTTAGCAAGCAGAAGAAGGTTCGGCCGTCGGCTTTGACTTGTCGTGGATCTGCTTGCTCATGTTGTGGTGCTTGCCTCTCCAGTTCCGACATCGCTTCTCCAGCAGCCTGTTCTTCACCAACATAATTCTGATCAACTTGATTTTGTCGTGCAGTGGTGTGTTTGTCTGGAACACGCGCCCTCCGGCCGCCGGAGGCCCCGCCCGCCCGCGCCCTGTCTCCCCAATCAGTGCTTTGCGCGGCCCGCCTAGCTCTTAACGGGAAGAGGCTCGCTCTCGACCCGCAGACCAAAAAGTGTTTGTCTGGAACTGGTATGATACTGTCTGCAGCCAGGTTCACAACCCACAGTCGGCTTCTCCTGAGGTGCCTCAGCCCCGCCCCAAGGGGTCGGCGCACTGCGGCAGCTGCTGGGCCATGGCCTCTACCATGGCGATGAGGGCCCGCGCGGAGATCAAAGGGATTCCCAACAGGTTCTCAGCACTGCAGCTCATCTCCTGCACCCCGAACCCCCACAAGTGCGGCGGCACCGGCGGCTGCGACGGCGCCACCGCGGAGCTCGCGTACGAGTACGTGCTGCAGAAGGGGCTGTCCAGCCCAGATGCCTTCCAGTCGCTGAGGAGCAGGTTCTCCAGTGTGGGAAGAGATCCCAAGGACAGCTGCCCTGCGAACCTCAGGACCGAGTCCGAGGTTTCCACCCGGGGCGTTCTCGACATGGACGGCAACGAGGTCCACCTCGTCGGCACATCTGAGAGTGAGCTCAGGGGCATGACCATCGGCATGCGGGGATGGACAAAGTTCCCTGAGAACAAGGAGGAGCCCATCATGAGGAGCCTCATGGTGGACGGCCCTCTCTACGTCGCCGTTGCCGTGGGCGAGCACTGGCACTACTACAGCGGGGGCGTGATGACGCAGGAGGGCTGTGACCCGCTCAACGTGATCAACCACGCGGTGACGCTGTTCGCCTGGGGCATCAAGGAGAAGACCCGCATCGGCCCCGTGAAGTACTGGGCCATCAAAAATTCTTGGGGCCCGTCTTGGGGCGAGGATGGGAACGTGCGCCTCCACCGGAGGGACGACGAGGAGAAGCAGTGCGGCTGGGATGTCAGGCCGCAGGAGGGCAACGGTTGCGAGAACGGTCCCCAGAAGGTGTGGGTGTGCGGTGTCTGCGGCATCCTCTACGATGCCGTGGCGCCCCACTTCTAAGGGCTCCAGCGGCAGCGACCCGCCTCCACTGTTCAAGTGGCTTGCGCCATTGTGACACCCCCCCAGAAGGAGCGAGTGCTCGCGACGATCTTGGAAGTTATCTGGTGGGTCAGGATCTTCTTGGACTTGGATGCACTTGAGGGGCTCGTGGGATGCCTCTCAGGGGCCTCTTGGAGGGATCTTGTTGGCATCTGGGGGTGCCTATCATAGATCGGATGCCTGGAAGTGGCGTCGAGCGCAGTGGCCCTGACTGGGAAGTCGGTTTCCGTGTCGGTTCGTGTCGCGCGTGCGGGCGAGGCGACGTCGCAGAAGGGCGAGAGAGAAGTTGCCACATCCAGGGGCGTGTCACGCCATGCTCTTCGGCCAAAGTGGCCTGCGCCGTGTCCCGGGGTTGTCCTGCGGTTGTGCCGCGACTGGCCCGTCGTTGTCCCGTGCGGCTGTCTCGTGCGTTTGGCCCGCGGATGTCCCGTGGCCAGAGAAATATGGCGCGGCCGAAGTAAAACGGAGGCCCCGAACCGTGAGATCGGTTTCGATTTTGGTCCGTGCCGTGCATGCGGGCGGGGCAAAGCTGCCCGAGCTTTTGCACACGCTCTAAGCCCAGGTCGAGCCCAAAAGTGCCGCGCGAAGCCAGGGCTTGCTCTGGGTTGTCTCGCGCTTGTCCAGTGGTTGTCCCTGTGGCGTGCCCAGGGTCGTCCCGCGGTTGTCCCGTGGTTGTCGGGTCGCGGGGCCAACCCAGGAAACCGCTCCACACTGGGAAGCCAACAGGGTTGCACCCTGGAAGCCGGAGCGCCGAAGCCGGGAAGCCCACGCTGCATCGGAGACCGATGGCCCCAAGTGGGGAGAGCCGGGGAGGGGGGCGGGAGGAGGCGAGGGTGAACGTGAGGTGGAGCAGGGCGGCAGTGGAGCGAAGGGAGCACGGAGGAAGGGTTGGCAGGACGTAGCGAGGAGGCTCTGCGTGCCGCCCGCCCGACCCGCCCTCTGGGGTGCCGTGCCGCGCTCTTGGCAATGCAGCGTGCGGGAAAGTTGCCGTGCCCTGCGGTGCCTTTGGTGCTCGGGGTGCGGAGGAGGGTGCCGTGCCCCGTGCCGTGCCGACCGCGCGTGTCGTACCGTGCAGCGCTGGGGCCTCTATTCGGGGGTGGACAGAACCCCCAACAGTGATACGTCGATTAGTGAATTGTCCGTTTTCGGTTTTCGAGAGGGCGCCGTGGCCGTTATTTTCCAGGCTTGCGCCCGCCAGGTTTGGGCCTCATGTCGTTTTCACTAAACCACGTTTTACTAAAGGGAGGTCTGTCCATCCCCGATCTATGGCAGAGGACGGCGGCGAGAGTGATGACGACGAAGAACAACAGATGATGAGAGTATGGCTATCGAGGGGGCTGCGAGGGATGACGGTAGTCGGGCAGGTGATCGTAGTAGTTGGCAAGAAGATGAGTGATGACGAAACCAGTGATCATGATAACGATCTAAGTTACGGCAATTGGAGCCACGGTGACGATGATACTGATGGCGACGAGCGTGCAACTGTCATGCTATATCATTGTTTCTTGTTCGCGGGCTCACTGTAGATAACCAGTGCTTCCACGTTGGGATGTGGGGGGAGAGAGTGGGTGCCGACACACATACACACCAGGGGCGGCAGCGCGAGGTGGCGGATCGAATGGCAAGGGATCGTTCCTTCACTTGGCACTGTGCTCCCGCTAGCCAGCTTCTAGATGGTTTGCGGGCTGCTAGTTTGTCCTTCCCATCCGCGCCCTCGCTCCCATCCCCTGCAGTCGTCGTGGTGCCTACCCGAGGCGCCCCGCCCTCATCCAGGCCCGAGACGTGTCCCTTCGCGCCCGTCCAGTTCCCCAGGGCCTGAGACGGGACTTTCTTCTTTCCCGCCCCCTCCTCCTCCTCCTCCCTCCTCCTCCTCCTCCTCCTCCCCTCCTCCTCCTCCCATCCCTCCTCCTCCTCCTCCTCTCTCCTCCTCCTCCTCTCCTCCTCCTTCTCCTCTCCTCCTCTCCTCCTCCTTCTCCTCCTCCTCCTGCTTCTCCTCCTTCTTCCTCCTCCTTCTCCTCCTCCTCCTCCTGCTCCTCTCCTCCTCCTCCTCCTCCTCCTCCTCCTCCTCCTCCTCCTCCTCCCGAGCTCCCGCGGTCAGTGGGGCGACGAGATCTGTAACACCTCCACTTCCCCTTACTGGGGCCCATGCCAGGCCACGTAGCAGTGGCGCAGACGCCCTCCTGGCTTGGCCAGTTTGGCCCGCCTCCGTGCGGCGACGCTGAGCTTCCTGCCACCTTCCGTGCCCCGCTGCGTTTTGGCTGGGACGTCTCGGAGTGGCGTAGGAGCTCATAATTTCGGCGCTCGCCAGTCGTCTGGGCAGCACCAGTGCTGCAACCTTGGTCCGTTTGAAGGTGCTCCGAGGCTCCAATTGTGTCGCTGAGCACACTTGGCCACTAGGGGTTTGCAAGCGGGCTCGTGAAGCCATGAAAAAGAGGAATGCTGATTACAGCAGGCGAGATCCGCTCTGGTGCGGAGAACGGGCGAGCCAGGAAAACGCTGGGCGAACGGGGACTTTCCGAGGTCAACTGGCCATTCTCCAAGGTCAACTGGCGAACGGGGGCGGTCGAACGGGCAAATATTCGGAGGTCAACTGGGAGAAGCCCGGACACTTCCAGCTGGTCGACGAGCGGCGTCGCATGGCGTACGCCGCTCGAGTGCCTTGACCTCCACGGCCTCGCGCCCCCGACTCGCTGGCTCGAGTCTCGCTCGCTGGACTCGCCATTCGGTCTCCGCCCTCTTGGGTTCCTGGAAAGCCTGCCTTCGAAATGCCGTGCCGGACTCGCTTGTCCGAGTCACGCCCGCTGGAAACGTTTGCTAGGGTCCCGCCCACTGGACTGTTTGAACATCAGTCCGCCCGCTTCAAAGCTCTGCGAGGAGGAGGAGGAGGAGGAGAAAGAGGATCACGAGGAGGAGGAGAAGAAAGAGGAGGAGGAGGAGGAGGGGGAGGAGGAGGAGGAGGATGCGGAGGAGGAGGATGAGGATAAGGAGGAGGAGGTGGAGGAGGAAGAAGAAACATAACAGTCACGGTACTATCATTCGTAATCCTATAAATATCAAGAAGACGAGTCATAGTATTACCAGCGTTAATAATGCGACGACGATTACGAACAATACTGATACTAGTGTTACGAACAATAAAACGGATGTGAAGAAACCTACTTCGAACACTAATGATATTATTACATATACTAGTGCGAATAATAATACGAAACAGAGTAATACTATTAACAAGAAGACCAATGACATGATACCCGAGAAAAGCCCCAACCATAATATTTGTTTAGGGCTATAGGGCTATGGGGCAAAAGGGCTGTAGGGCTATATGACTATAAGGTTATGGGACTATAGGGCTATAGGGCTATCGGGTCATAGGGCTAGGGTTATAGGGCTACAGGACTATTAGGGCTATAGGGCTATAGGGCTATAGGGCTATAGGGCTGTAGGTCTATAGGGCTAAAGAGTTATAGGGATATATAGAGCTATAGGGCTATAGGGTTATACGGCTATAAGGCTATAGGGCTATACGGCTATTAGGCTGTAGGACTATAGGGCTACGGGGCACCGGGGCACCCGGGCACCCAGGCGTGCCGCCGAAATCGGTTCCGCACCTCACCTGACAATATGATACCGGAGAAAAGCCCAATCCGATTTTTTTTAGGGCTATAGGGCTTTTGGGCTATGTGGCTATAATGCTGTAGGGCTAAATGGCTGTAGGGCTATGGGGCTAGAAGGCTGTAGGGCTACAGAGCTGTAGGGCTATAGGGCTATAGGGCTATAAGGGCTATAGGGCTCTATGGGCTATGGGGCTGTTGGGCTATGGGGCTATAGGGCTATAGAATTATAGGGCTATAGGGTTATAGGGCTAAAGGGCTATAGGGCCGTAGGGCTATAGGGGCTATATGGGGCTACAGGGCAATAGGGCTATAGGGCTATAGGGCTATAGGGCTATAGGGCTATAAGGCTATAGGGCTGTAGGGTTATAGGGCTACAGGCTATAGGGCTGTAGGACTATAGGGCGATAGAGCACCTGGGCACCCGGGCATCCGCGCACCCCTGGGCACCTCCAGGCAACCCTGGGCATCTCTGGGCACCCCCGAGCACCGGGGCCCCCGGGCACCCCCGGGCACCCCCAGGCACCCCTGGGCACCCCTGGGCACCCCGGGGCAACCCCAGGCACCCCCTGGCACCCGGGCACCCGGGCCCGCCGCCGAAATCGGCGGCACATTTCATCTAACCATATAAATTCGCTAGGACCCCTACAGAGGCAAGCTCTGATTGGGGAATGAATCCGCTAGGACCCCTACACAGGCAAGCTCTGATTGGGGAATGAGTCCGCTAGGACCCCTACACAGGCAAGCTCTAATTTGAGAATTACAACGAAGAGTAGTATGAATGCTGATAAGAATCAGAAGAATACCAATCATACTATGATGGTAATGATGAGGAGGAGGAATAATAATAAGAAGGAGATGATGATGCTGATGATGCTGATGATGCTGCTGCTGCTGCTGATGATGATGATGATGATGATGACGATGATGATGATGGGGAGGAGGAGGAGGAGGAGGAGGAGGGGGAGAAAAAGGAGGAGGAGAAGGTAGAGGAGGAGGTGGAGGAGGAGGAGAAGCAGGAGGAGTAGGAGGAGGATGAGCAGGAGGTGGTGGAGCAACAGGTGGAGTAGGAGGAGGAGGAGGAGGAAGAGAGGAGGAGGAGGAGGAGGAGGTGGAGGAGGAGGAGGAGGAGGAGGATGAGAAGGAGGTGGTGGAGCAAAAGGTGGAGTAGGAGGAGGAGAAGGAGGAAGAGGAGGAGGAGGAGGAGGAGGAGGAGGAGGAGGAGGAGGAAGAGGAGGAAGTGGAGGAGGAAGAGGAGGAGAAGGAGGAGGAGGAGGAGGAGGAAGAAGAGGAAGAGGGGGCCACCCTCCAGCTCGCCCTGCTCCTCCTGTCCGTCGAAGACTCCCAGCTGACAGAGCCACGGCACGCCAGCCTCTTGCAGCTTTTCTCCGACCGGGGAAACGTGAGACTCGAGTGCGCCAGAACTCGGATGTGCCGACGTTTTTTTTTGACGAGCGGGTCCCGGATTTTGGCGGTCCAGTTTTCGTTGGGTGCTTGCAATAGGAGCTCGCGTTAAATTCTAGACCCTTCGCGTATCCCCACCAGCCCTTCCAGAAACGATGTCCAGGCGAGTTGAGGCGATCAGGGAAGTGCAGGAGCAAAGAGAGGGACGGCCGAACCGTGCGAGGAGGGAGGAGAAGGAGGAGGCTGGATGGATGGATGAGGGAGTGGGGAGAAGGAGGATGAATATGATGATGACGATGATGATGATGCTGCTGCTGCTGATGATGATGATGATGATGATGATGATCATGATGATCATGATGATGCTGCTGATGATGATGTTGATGATGCTGCTGATGATGCTGCTGCTGATCATGATGATGATGAGGATGATGCTGCTGCTGATGATGATGCTGATGACGATGATGCTGCTGGTGATGATGATGCTGCTGCTGCGGATGATGATGATCATGATGCTGCTGCTGATACTGCCGCTGCTGCTGATGATGATGAGGAGGATGAGGAGGAGGAGGAGGATGAGGAGGAAGAAAAGGAGTAGGAGGAGGAAGGAGGAACAGGAGGAGAAGGGCAAGCAAAAGGGCCAGAGGTCTCTAGGATGCCTCGCGGAGCCTCTTGGGGTATCTCTTGGGCGCTTCTTGGTGGCCTCTTGCGACGCTTTGGGGCTCTCTTGGCGGTCCTGGGGGGCTCTTGGGCGTCTTGGGTGCCTCGGGGGGGCCTCTTGGGGCCGCTTGGGGTCCTCTTGGGGGCCTCCTAGGGGCCTCTTGGGGGCCTCTTGGGGCCATCTTGGGGCCATCTCAGGACCTCTTGGGGCCTCCTGGGCGCCTCTTGGGGCCATCTTGGAGGAGATCGATCAACGAAGAGGGCCAGTTAATGTTCCCCCCAAGAGGCCCAAATGGGGCTAATACCCTAGTACAACCAATTATTTTGGCTTCCTCGCCGAGGCCGTTTTGGACGGACGCTTCAATGGGTCGCGGCACCGCCCGTCCAGGTCCAGGGGAAGGGGTAGGGGGAGGGAGACCCTTCCCCGAAGGGGAAGAAGGGGGTTGGAAGAGGAGCCGCCCTAGACCACCTACGCCCAGAGGGCTGGTGGGGTTTCAGACTGGGTCTCGTCATTTTCATGATTGCCCCGTCAGGTCAACCTGAGTCCCCCGAACCCGACTCTTACGTGTTCCCGATCCGATACCTCCGATTCTAACTATTGACGGCCCCAGGGCCCGGAAGTTGCTAGAAACGTCCCGTCTTGATTTCTCTACGACGCGAGGAGGTCTGGATGTGTTGCTCCAGACCACCCATATGGGGTTCGAATAGATGGGGTCGGAGGATCGCGCCGCATCGCTGATGCAGCGGCGATGCGGCTCGGCTCGGGGACCGATGTGTTCCCATCCCGACGTCGACGATGCATCGGCGATGCGGTGCCATCCTCCGACCCCGTTTACTCGGATCCTCTCTCGGCGACCTCCAGTTGCTGGCTGCACTTGGGTATTGCAGTCAAGAGCAGTCAAGACGTTGAGATAAGAGAGAGAGCTTGATCCACCGCTGTTTTGCTGTGGAAAATTCCCCCCCTCTTCTTCTGTAGCCCAGGGGTCCCCCCCCTCCGAAAATGCCCCCCTGCTCGAACCCCCCCCCCATTTCCCTGGTAAAAACCTGCCGCCACTCCCCCCTCCCCGGCAAACCCAGGGGTGGTCACTACCGGTTCGAACCCCCCCGGAAAACGGGGGGGTTCACTACCGCTTCGCTACCCGCCCCCCCCACTCGAAGCTGGCAAACGATTCCGGGGTCCCCACCGTCGTCACCACCGCCCTCACCATTGTCCCCCTCACCACCGTCCCCACCACTGTCCCACTGTCCCCATTGTCCCCATCACCGCCCCACTGTCCCCACTGTTCCCACCACTGTCCCCACTGTCCCCGCCAGTGCCCCCACCACTGTCGCACTGTCCCCACTGTCCCCACCACTGTCCCACAGTCCCCACTGTCCCCACCGCTGTCCCACTGTGTTGTCCCACCGTCCCCACTGTCCCCACCACTGTCCTACTGTCCCCTCTACTGTCCCACTGTCCCCACTGTCCCCACCACTGTCCCCACTGTACCCCTGTCTCATTGGTCCACCACCGCCCTCACCACTGTCCTCACCACCGCCCTCACCACCGTCCCCACCACTGTCCCACTGTCCCCACTGTCCCTACCACCGTCCCACTCTCCCCTCACCACTGTCCCCCCCGCCGTCCCCACCATTGTCCCACTGTCCCCACTGTCCCCACTGTCCCCACCACTGTCCCATTGTCCCCACTGTTCCCACCACCTGTCCCCACTGTCCCCACCACTGTCCCCACCACTGTCCCACTGCCCCAACTGTCCCCGCCACTGTCTCCACCACTGTCCCACTGTCCCCGCTGTCCCCACTGTTCCCGCCACTGTCCCACTGTCCCCACTGTCCACCACCGTCCCCACCACTGTCCCACTGTCCCCACTGTCCCCACCACCGTCCCACTGTCCCCTCACCACTGTCCCCACAACCACCGTCCCCACCACTGTCCCACTGTCTTCGCTGTCCCCACCACCGTCCCACAGTCCCCACTGTCCCAACAGTGCCCCCACTACTGTCCCATTGTCCCTACTGTCTCCACCAGTGCCCCCACCACTGTCCCACTCTCCACTGTCCCAACCACTGTCCCACTGTCCCCACTCCCCACCACCATTCCCACCACCGTCCCAACCACTGTCCGCACCACAGTCCCCCATCCGGATTGGGGGAGGACGGGGAGTCGTTTGCTGGCGGCGAGGAGGGGGAGGGGGGGGTGGTTCGAACCGGTAGTGATCCCCCATCTTCTCATGATGGACCGTGGGGGGGGGGTGTTGGAACCCCCAGTGACCCCTCGGTTTTCTAGGGGGGGTGGGAGTGGTTGAAACACCAGTGACCCCTCCGGTTCTCTGCCAGCAGCGGCGGCAGAGCACGCCCTGTCTGAGATAAGGACCACTTGGGGCTCAGGCGGGGCTCTGGCTTCCGGGCCGCTCCTGACACCCAGTTCGGGGCAACCTTCGCGGCCGTGCCTCGCCGCTGCGAGAGGAGCCCCTTCGTTTTGTTGCTCGCAGCGTTTCTTTTGGTAGCACGATGGCTCTCATTGTCTGTGCGGCCTCCAGTGGCTGGCTTGCTGGCTGCACCTCCGGGGGAAGGAGGAGGCACGCAGAGGGGACGATGCGGGCAGAACCGCAGACCTCGCGTGCCGCCAGACTCCGCAGCACCAGGGCCTCCCAAGCAGGCAGCCCTATACCACAGCCGAGACACCTCCAATGTGTCTAGCCTTGCTGGGACATCTCCAGCGCCCACCTGCCACGATTGCGCGGGGACGACGAAAAGACTTGCTGGCTGCCCAGACCCCCGACGTCATGCTTTTTTCATAACGTCGACCCCCAGAGGTCTCGACCCATTCCCTGGGACCGGTTTTTCATCCTGAGTCGTTTTTTGACGGTCCCGGGGCTGGGGCGAGGGCCCCCAGCAGGGGCCGCAAATCAAGAAAAGCTTGCCGCCCAGATTTTTTTTGTTTCGATGCGATCATGTCTGGGCCCAACGTCCACTTTCGACCACTGCGCGGGAATAGAAGAAGACTTGCTGGCTGCACTTCTTGCTACTGCCAGGCCGGCGCCGTGCCGGCGCCCCGCGTGGCCGCCGCACCGCTGGCGCCCTCGCCCGCGCCCGCGGTGCAGGCGGCCCCCTCGGCGCAGGCGGCAGCCCCCGTCGTGCCGGCCGCCCCCGCGGTGCCGCCGGCACCGGCTGCCGCCTCGGCTGGGAAGGCGGGGCCCAGGGGCCAGGAAGACGATTCACCGCTGAGGGTCTTTCGTTTTGGTCCCCCCTTGTCCCTCGGCGGTGAATAGGGCTGGCCCTCAAAACCTCCTCCTCCTTCCTCCTCCTTCTTCCCCCTCCTCCTCCTCCTCTCCTCCTCCTCCTCCTCTCCTCCTCCCTCCTCCTCCTCCTCCTCCTCCTCCTCCTCCTCCTCCTCCTCGTTGTTGCGCGGCGGGTGCCGCGGACAAAAGTGATCCGTTACCCCTTACTAGGGGGGGGAGGTTCTGAAGACCTTCCAGGGCTATCGTGCTGGGAAGCTGGGGTTGGGAGAGATGATCAGATCGTCCGTATCATCGCGTATGCCGAGTTATGCCTGTCGCACCGTCGCGCCCCGTCGCCTCCCGACCCACGGCTCGATGGCTGTCTTCTTGGAGGGGCAGCGGGAGGGGGGCAGGGGCTCCTTGGGGGGGATACGCGCCGACCCGCAGGCTCTGACTGATCGCCGGCAGGGGCTCGAGAGCCCACCCCACCTGAGACTGTGCGGATCTCGGGCTCCTGTCCAAGGTGCACCTTTTCCTGCACATCATCTTCGGCACCGCCTGATCCCATGTCTTCGTCCTCTCCCGGCCGCCGTGAGGCCCCGCCTTCTTTCGCCTTTTCTCTGCTAATTAAAGCCGTGCGCGTCCCGACTGGAACGTATCAGAGCGTGAATTGTACCTACCCCGCTTTCGCTTCCAGGCAGAACCAAGTCATGCCACGCGCCTCCTCGTCAAGCGGCCTGACCAGTACAGGCCGTAGTTTGGCATCGTTTGGTATCTCTTGGAAGCGAGGGTGGTCAAAAGCGAGGTAGGTTTGTTTTCCTCCTAGAGACTGTGCGGATCTCGGGCTCCTGTCCAAGGTGTACCTTTTCCTGCACATCACGGCACCGCCTGATCCCATGTCTTCGCCCTCTCCCGGCCGCCGGGAGGCCCCGCCTTCTTTCGCCCTTTCTCTGCTAATTAAAGCCGTGCGCGTCCCGACTGGAACGTATCAGAGCGTGAATTGTACCTACCCCGCTTTCGCTTCCAGGCAGAACCAAGTCATGCCACGCGCCTCCTCGTCAAGCGGCCTGACCAGTACAGGCCGTAGTTTGGCATCGCCTGGCATCTCTTGGAAGCGAGGGTGGTCAAAAGCGAGGTAGGTTTGTTTGCCCCCGAACGTATACGTGACCAGTGGCGGCCCCGTATACATCATTGGAAACAGGGGTTCGATAGCCCACCCCACCTGAGACTGGTGCGGATCTCGGAAGCTGGAGCATATATACATTACCAGTGGCGGGCTGCTTTTCAATCCCAGGATTTGTTGAGGGTCGGGGACGACGCCGGGGTGGTGCGGTGTATAATTTTTCCCCGATGTCCCGGGGAAGCAACGAAAGATGTACACACCAGGGTCCCGTATACACCAGGATCCGCGCTCCAGTGCAAGTTTCACTGCAGGGCCGGAAACTGCGTCGGTGTATTCAGTTCGATTCCCCATGGATATGCTGTTGAGGGCCATCGCCGGTGCGTCGGCGATGTGTCGCCGATTCCAGGCCGATGCTTCCCCACATGAACCGGTCCCTCCTAACGCGTCCCCTCGGGGACAGGAAGGTCGTCATGACGGAAAGGGTCACTGAGTTCCAGATTTTCGGCGTCCTGCAGAAGCAAAGCGGAGGATATCCCGCAGCCTCTGGTACGATCGATGACGAACCAATCGTCCTGTGCGTGCCCTGTCGGAGGCGCTCAGGCCTGCAGGCTTGCAGGCCTGGGCACCTGATCTTTCGATGACGAACCAATCGTCCTGCTCGTGCCCTGTTGGAGGCGCTCAGGCCTGCAGGCCTGCAGGCCTGGGCACCCGATCTCTCCCCCCCCAAAAAAAAACAAAAAAAACAAAACAATCAAACAAAAAACAACAAAACAAAACACAATAAACAAACAATAACACACAACAAACAACAATCAGCACAAAAACAACAAAACACGAAACAGCAAAAAACAACACAGACAACAAACAAACACAACAAACGAAACACAAACAAACAAAAAAGCAACAATCAACAACAAAAAACAAACAAAAAACAACAAGCACAGAACAAACAAACACAGCACACAAAAACACACCAACAACACACACAGGCCCCCAGGCCGTGCGAGAATGACCGGGGCCGCGCCCGCGGCCTCGCCCCGGCGCACCTGGCCTGCGCCACCGGGCCCACCACAGTAAGCCATCGCTCGGCCCGCGCTCCCGGGGCATCGGAGGAGGAGGAGGAGGAGGAGGAGGAGGAGGAGGAGGAGGAGGAGGAGGGGGGAGGGAGGAGGAGGAGGAGGAGGAGGAGGAGGAGGAGAGGAGGAGGAGGAGGAGGAGGAGAGGAGGAGGAGGAGGAGGAGGAGGAGGAGGAGGAGGAGGAGGAGGAGGAGGAGGAGGAAAAAGAGGCGGCTGAGGATCTCCGGCGCTGTGCTCGCTTCGCTCCGCGGGCCCCCGGCAGGTCCCGGCCCCCTCTCCCCGGGTGCAGTCGGGCGGCCCCGGCGCACTCTTGAGGGCCCCTGGAGGGGCCGCAAGCGGGGAGAAGCCGCCGGGAGCCAGGAGTCGTCGGCGAGCGAGGGAGGGAGGAGGAGAAGGAGAAGGCCTCCCCAGAAGGTGGCGGGACTTCTCAGAATCGGGGGTGGACAGAACCCCCCGCAGTGACACGTCGATTAGTGGATTGTCCGTTTTCGGTTCTCGAGAGGGCGCCGCGGCCGTCATTTTCCAGGCTTGCGCCCGCCAGGTCTGGGCCTCAAGTCGTTTTCACTAAACCACGTTTTACTAAACGGCGGTCTGTCCATCCCCGAGCGGCGGGACTTCTTAGAAGCCCTCGCGCCTTCTGAGGAGTCTGCGGTGCCTGCGGGGAAGGCGTAGGGCACTTCTCAGAAGGCCGGGGGACCTCCGAACCTTCTGAGGAGGCCTTCTCCTTCTCGCTTTCCCCTGTCGCTCGCCGCCGAAGAGAAGTCGCGCCGTCGGCGATCTGGCGTTGCTCGAGGGAGAAAAAACGCCATAAGATTACACTCTGGGCGCTCCGCGCGGATTTCCTGGATCCTCGCTAGCGGCGCCTCCGGCGCCCTGCCTCTCCAGGGAGGGGGGGGGGTTCCGGCGCAGATCCAAGAAAGCCGCGCGGACCTCCGAGTTTTGCTGCTTGTGCCATGTTTCGCCCCCCCCAGAGGCGGGCGAAGGCAGTGGAAGCCCTTGCCAAGCAACACCCATGCCGAGAGAAACACCCTGCGGACCGGATTAGTAGGTCGACCCTGCCAAATCAAGGGTGCCCTTGTGTCCTGCGTCTCGCGACCCATGCCTCCTGCACTCCTGCGGCAGTGTGGCCCTCGGAAGGGTCTTGTGTCCTCTCGCGTGTCCTCTCCAATCGAATCCGACTGTATGCTTGTGGCGTTTCCCAGATGTCTAAAACATGTGTCAGACACGTAAAAAATGTTTAAAACATATTTAGAACATCTTCCCGACGTCTTGAACACACTTTCGATTCAATGATAGGACTGTGAGGGTGTCCTTTGTCGTGGCACCCACAACGAAAGCTCATGCTTGTGGCGCTTTTGCCCTCTTCGAGTTGCCGCCCCGCCCCGCCAGAGGCCGCTCCGCCGGCGGCCCCCGCGGCGCCGGCTGCGCCCGCCGGCGTGCTGCCGCCGCCGGGCGCGCCGCAGGCGGCGGCGCGGCCGGCGCCGTCCGCGCCCGCCCGCGCCGCCGCCGCCGCCGCCCGCGCCGGGGCCGGCAGCGCCCACGGGCGCCAAGGCGCGGCGCCAGCACTTGACGGGCGAAGAATGGTATAAAATAAACTTGTTCGCCGTCGGGGACACCTGCCCCTGGGCGGCTGGAAAGTTTATACCGCTACGGTGCCACCGTAAGGGTATAAACTTTCCAGCCGCCCAGGGGCAGATGTCCCCGACGGCGAAAAGTTTTTTTTATACCGTTCTTCGCCCGTTAAAGCACGGGGATCGACTAGGCGTAAGAGTGACCTTTCGCCGCAGTGACCTCTGGTGCGGGCACGGATGGGCCCACAGGTGGCCGAAAGTGGAGCAGTGGCAGCTGCTTGCGCGCCCAGGTTTGGCCCCCCCGCGGTCCCAAAAAGGCCCCGCACCAAAGGTCACTCTCACCTAGGGTCACTCTTGCGTATAGCTGGGAGGCGACGATGAAGTGGGAACGAAGACTGACATGGATATAATAGCTCTACGTCGGGCGTGTCCCTCTACAGGAGGAGTATTCAACAGTAGTAGTAGATTAGTAAGGGGGGGTTCTTTTTCGTTGAATATTTTGTGACTGTTTGGGGGTAATTTTTGACCAGGTTAGATCTTCGCCCAAAGTCCGCCTGTAGGAGGACATGTCCGCCTGTAGGAAATCCGCGCGGACCTCCGCTCCCCTAGGTGAAGGCGAGTGCATTGGAAGCCCATGCCAAGAAACACCCTGCTTGTGCGCCGGGCTTTGCTCGGGTTTCGACGGTTCTGCTGCGGGGCAGGCGTGGCGTTGCCACACCAACTACAGAGTCAATGGGCGCCCTGGGTTCTCAAGGTTGGGTTTCTTGTGGAAGGTTTCCTGTGGACCGGCCTCCGCTGTATCGGGCCGGGCGAAAGGGGGGGATTGGGAAAGGGGGGGGTACGAAATCTGCTGCATGCAGCTGGCTTCGGCCCCACCGAGGGGCCCCTTCCTCGATCCATGGCCGCCTCCGGCGCCGGGAGGCGCCGGGAAAAGCAGCTACGTCACCCCCCCCTCTGCTATCCCCCCCTTTCTTTCGCCCGGCCCGAGCCTGGCCTCCGCTGTAGAGCGCGGGGGTGGGCAATGCAGTCAACCCGCACAGCAAGGGCGAGCGACTCTCCAAGCTTGCCCTTGGCATCCTTCCCCCGGCGGCCCATCTGAAGGGGCCCTGGGACACACAAATAAATACACACAAATAAAAGGATTCCCCATATTTTCCTATATTTTCTGGGTTTTTGTCTTCCCCCCCACTTCCCATATTTTCCCATACTTTCTGGGGAATCGTCGATTAATTGTGTCTGTGAGTTTCTTTCCCCCCTGACCATCCCTGGCCGCCGTCGCAGGCGGCCGCGCCGCGCCCGCAAGAGTGTCGACGTGGCCTCCTGCGGCCCTTTGCGTCCTCCTTGTGCGGGCCGGCTGTGCCCGCGGCGCGCGCTCCGGAAGGGGCCTCTCGCCTTCGAGGAGGGTCGAAGGAGGTGCCCGCCCTTCTGCGGCGGACGGGCGGCGGACGGGCGGCGGAGGCCGGTGGAAGCAGAGCGAGGCCGCCTCCGGCGGCGGAGGCCGGTGGAAGCCGGCGGAAGCACAAATGGGGCCCCCAAGAGATGGCAAGGCTTTTGGGTTCAGGGTGTCTAGAATCTGCCATTGGTATCCAGGGGCATGTCTCCAACGAGCCCCCCCCCGGCGGATGCGTGTAATGCCCGTGCCTGGGCTGTTCGCCCCTGTCGTCGCGTTCGAACTTGTGGCGTCCAAGCCCCGGATAGCGACGCAGTCGAAAGTGCGTGAAACACCGCTGGGAGACGCTTGCAAGGACGCTTGAAAAGATGTCTGGAGAGCTTGCAATCTCGAGAAAGGAGCTCCTTCGAAACTCCCAAGGAGCTTCGAAGGAGCTGCGGAAAGGCTTCACGCGTATTGGGAACGAGTAGGAAAACGCTCTCGGGACACGCTGCGAACTCAAGCAGGCTGCTGCGGGGATGCCTGCCCGGCGCCGGAAAAAGAGCTTCCAGGCCACCCTGCTCTGCCGCCTTCTCATCAGAAGCCTTCTTAGCCCTCGGGGAGCCATCCGGAAATCGTGGGCACGGAAGGGTCATGGGCGGCCTGGCCGACCCTTGGCACGCCGATCCCCTCCGTGGCGCCCCCCCCCCGCCGCCTCGCCCCGCGGCGCGGGCAGGCGGCCGAAGGGGAGCCTCGGGGGCCAGGGGCTCGCCGCGAA
>CAUYUJ010019032.1:142986-165486 GCA_963575745.1 Prorocentrum cordatum | reverse complement strand
CCCTTCGCCCTGAGCTCCAACTTTGTTTAAACAATCGTCACCATCATCAGCAGCAGCAGCAGCATCATCATCATCATCAGCAGCATCATCATCATCATCATCATCATCATCATCATCAACATCAGTGCCCCCCATCATCACCCATGTTGGCACAACCCTCACACGGTTCGTGGCCCCGTAAGGAGCTCCACCTAAGGCCCCAGTGGCGACGCTCCCATGCGTCCTTGCCGCCCATGTACGGCCCCAGTGGCGACGCTCCCATGCGTCACCGCCACCTTTTTCGGCACACCCTCGCACGCTTCGTGGCCCCATACGGAGCTCCACCTAAGGCCCCAGTGGCGACGTTCCTATGCGTCTCTGCCACCCATCTTGGCACACCCCTCGCACGGTTCGTGGCCCATAGGGAGCTCCACCTACGGCCCCAGTGGCGTTCCCGTGCGTCCCCGCCATTCATTTTGGCACACCCTTCGAACGCTTCGTGGCCTCATAGGGCGCCCCACCTAATGCTCCAGTGGCGCCGTTCCCATGCGTCCCCGCCATTCATTTTGGCACATTCTTCATACGGTTCGTGGCCCCCTAGGGAGCCCCACCTCAGGCCCATGCGTCCCCGCCCCATTTTGACACACCCCTGACACGTTTCGCGGCCGCATAGGGAGCCCCACCTACGGCCCCAGTGGCGACGTTCCCATGCGTCCTCGCCATCCATGTTGGCACACCTTTCACAAGGGCACAGCTCTCACATGGTTCCTGAGGCTTTAGTGGCGACGTTCCCATGCGTCCCCGCCTGTCATTTGGGCACACCCCTCACACGGTTCGTGGCCCCATAGGGAGCTCCACCTAGGGCTCTAGTGGCGACGTTCCTTGCGTCCCCGCCTGTCATGTTGGCACACCCCTCACACGGTCCTTGGCCCCATAGGGAACTCCACAAGGCGACGTCGGGACGCTGAGCTGGGGTTTGGCCGTCGGCGGCTGGCCGGCTCTTTGGCTCGCTCGTTCCTTCGCCGCACGGTGCCCCTTTCCGGCTTTCGCCTGCCGCCAGCGCCTGTGCGACCGCCAGCAGTGCAGTTGCTAGAACCTGAGCTCGTGCCGCGCGGGCTTGGCCCAAGGATTTTTTCCGACGTTTCCATGCGTCCGCGCTACAAATATCGCCCCCCTCCCCCCCCACCCACACACGGTTCGTGGCCCCTCGCCGTCTGCTTCTCGAATGCCCTTCTCACCATTCGTGGCCCCATAGGGAACTCCACCCAAGGCCCCAGTCGCGACGCTCCCATGCGCTCGCGCCGTTCATTTTTGGCAGACCCTTCACGCGGCTCGTGGCCCCAGCTCCACCTAAGGCCCCAGTGGCGACGTTCCCACGCGTCGCCGCCACTCATTTTGGCACATCCTTCGCACGTTTCGTGGCCCATAGGGAGCTCCACCTAAAGCTCCACTGGCGACGTTCCCGTGCGTCCCCGCCTGTCATTTTGGCACACTCTTCGCACGTTTCGTGGCCCCATCGGGAGCCCCATCTAGGGCTCCAGTGGCGCCGTTCCCATGCGTCCCCGCCAGTCATTTTGGCACACCCTTCACACGGTTCGTGGCCCCATAGGGAGTTCCACCGAAGGCTCCAGTGGCGACGTTCCCATGCGTCCGCGCCAGGCATTTCGGCGCACGCCTCACAGGGTTCGTTGCTCCATGGGGAGCTCCACGCAATGCCCCAGTGGCGACGTTCCCATGCGTCCGCGCCACGCATTCCGGTGCACCCTTCACACGGTTCGTGGCACATAGGGGGCCCCACCTAAGGCCCAATGGTGACGTTCCCATGCGTCCGCGCCAGTCATTCAAACGGTTCGTGGCCCCATAGGGAGCGCAACCGAAGACGAGTTCACAATTGCGGTATTCACATTTGCGCATGGTTGGGTTGGTTTCTTCACCAGGCTAATTTTCTTACGTTTCGGCTTCTGGGGGCCATTTTCCGGCCAAATGGCGATCACACATGGATCGGGGGCGAGAGAACCGCCTTTGGGACAGCGGATTGAAAACATCGCATCGTCTGCACGAGCGCGTTCCACCATTCGCAAAGAAACTGCTCGCAAATGGCTTGGCTCCGCCGAGGAGGATCTACGACCCAGTGCATCGAGGCGAACATGTTTTTCCCAACCATCCTGTGGTGTTGGGTCTTCGTTTTGGAGAGACAGCGCCCTGCGTTCTCCGCTCCTCCTCCTCCTCCTTCCTCCTGCCCCTCCATCCTCCATCCTTATCCTCCTCCCCCTCCTCCTGGTCCTCCCTCCGTTTTGCAGTCATCATCACCAATTGTGGCACACCCCTCACACGGTTCGTGGCCCCATAAGGAGCCCCACCTACGGCTCAAATGGCGACGTTCCCATGCGTCACCGCCACCCATTTTGGCACCCTCACATGTTTCGTGACCCCATAGGTGCTCCACCTCAGGCTCCAGTGGCGACGCCCCCATGCGTTCGCGCCATTCATTTTTGGCACACCTTTCACACGGTTCGTGGCCCCATAGGGAGCTCCACCTAAGGCCCCAGTGGCGACGTTCCCACGCGTCGTCGCTATTCATTTTGGCACACCCTTCGCGCGTTTCGTGGCCCCATAGGGAGCCCCATCTAAGGTTCCAGTGGCGACGTTCCCATGCGTCCCCGCCAGTCATTTTGGCACACCCCTCACACGGTTCGTGGCCCCACACGGAGCTCCACCTAAGGCCCCAGTGGCGACGTTCCTATGCGTCTCTGCCACCCATCTTGGCACACCCCTCGCACGGTTCGTGGCCCCATAGGGAGTTCCACCTAAGGCCCCAGTGGCGACGTTCCTATGTGTCCGTGCCGCCAATTTCGGCACACCTTTCACACGGTTCCCATGCGTCCGCGCCACCCATTTTCGGCGCGCCCCCCGACGAGGATATCCACAATTGCGGTATTCACACCTGCGCGTGGTTGGGTCCTTCGCCAGGCTAATTTTCCAGACTTTTGCGAGTAGGCAGTCTGTGAGTAGTGGAACGCGCCTGCGCGTGTGCAAGGGCGTTCGAACGATTTCGGCATGCGCGCGCGAGAGGCTCGTTTGGCAGCATTTTTTGCACATTTTGAACACATTTGTGTTTCTTCAGACTTCGCAAGAGCGCGGGCGCATTTTTTCTGAGAACCCCCTTTTGCGAAGCCATTTTTCATAAACATTGTTTTCGCGACCCTCGATTTGGAAGTCCTCACGACACTTTTGATTTTAGAAGGATTTCGGCGACGCGTGCGTGTGCACTTCGTCCAGCTTTTTGCAATGGGTTCTTGATAATTGATGTGGTTTGATTGACGAGTGTGCGCGCATAGTTTTTTGCAGGGCATGAAGGGGGTGGGGTCGAACTCTGGCCTGGCTGGGATCGTATGAACTCAAATTTAGGATGGACGATGGGGCAGAGTCGTATGTACGTTGCACTTTGGAAAAAAGGGTCGTTAAGTTCTTTTGGGGGAGGTATGTCCGATTTTTTGAGAACAGCGAATCCACGCAATGCAAACAAGGTGGTGCAAATTATTTGGTGCAATGTTTACCACTTGCTCAACTGGAAGCTGTCCTCTCCACTGCTCGTGCAAACATCCCACCCTCCCACCCGCAACTTGGTCGCAAGATCTCTTAAGACCGTGACGGTAGGTACCAACATATGATTTGGCAACGATACCGACGCCGACGACGACAGCGACGACGACGACGCCGACGACGACTACGACGACACCGACGACGTTTCCAACGACTTGCACGACGACGGCACCGACGACGACGACAAGGGAGGAGGGAGGAGGGAGGGCGACGACGGCGACAACGACGACAACGACGAGGGAAGAGGGAGGACGGCGACGACGCGAACAACGAAGGAGGGAGGACGGCGACGCCGACGACGACAACGACGAGGGAGCAGGGAAGACGACGACGACGACGACGACGACGGTGACGAAATAGGAGGGACGACGACGAGACGCCGACGACGGACGACGACGACGACGACGGGGGAGGAAGAAGGACGACCACGGCGACAACGGCGACGGAAACGACGACGCCAAAGAGTACGACGACGGCGACGAGGAAAGACAGAGGACGACGACGGCGACGACGACGACGACGACGACGAGGGAGGAGGGAGGACGGCGACGACGACGACGACGCAAGAGCGCGCGCGCACGCTTTTGTTGAGAGTCAGTGTTGCGAAACCTTGTGTTTTTTGTATGTTTTTGGGACACTCGATTTTGAAATCCTTCCGAAACCAACGGTTTTTGAAGGATTTCGGCATGCGCGCGCGACGACGCGCGCGCGTGCACTTCGTCCCATTTGTTGCAGAGGATTGTCGCGACGGCACGCGCGCAAGGGCGTTCGAACGATTTCGACATGCGCGCGCGCGAAGCCCGTTTGGTAGCATTTCTGGAAAATCTTGAAGAACCTATGGTTTCCTGGAGATTTCGCAAGAGCGCGCGCGTAAGATTTCTTAGAAAACCGTGTTGCGACATCCTTTTGTTGCATGTTTTTTGGAAGCTCGATTTTGAAATCTTTCCGAAGCCGAGATTTTTGAAGGATTTCGGCATGCGCGCGCGACGACGCGCGCGTGTGCACTTTCATTTTTGGCAAGGGGTTCTTGAAAACTGATGATTCTTGATGAACGATTGTGTGCGCGCATAGTTTTTTGCAGAGGATGGAGGGGGCGATACCGATGGGATAAATCCATATCTAGGATGGAAGCTGGGGCAAAATCATATGCAAATTGCATTACGAAGAGGTGGATCGTTAAATCCGGGGGGCGGGGAGGGTGGTAGAACCTGTTTTCATTTTCGACAGCAGAATTCATTCAACGCAGAACGAGGCAGTGTAGAGCAATGCGAGGCAGCGCGAAGCAATGCGAAGCAGGGCGGTGACGAGGCGGCGGGCGACAGGTGGTGGGACGCGGGCAGGGGACGAGATCCACACACACACACACCTCCGCCGCCCCTGGCCGGTCCCACCCCGGGCCCATGGTCGGCGTGTGTGCCTGCTTCCCAGGCCAGGCCATTGGCCTAGGCCTCTTAGATGGGGTCGGAGTAGGTGGGGTCGGAGGATCGTGCCGCATCGCCGATGCATCGGCGATGCATCGCCGATGCCGCTCGATGTGGAGCCCGATTTGATTCACGTCGATGTCGCCGATGCATCGCCGACGTCGCCAGTGCATGGCCGATGCATCGCCGATTTATCGGCGATGCGGCGCGATCCTCCAACCCCACCTACTCGGACCCCATCTAGGAGGCCTCTAATTGGGGCGTCCGTGGACGCCGCTCTTCGGGCCCAGGACGGGTGTGGCCGGGGGCGTGTTGGGAAGGGGTGGGCGCGGGAACGATCTCTCTTTGCAGGCTGCGGCTGGGCCTGGGCCTCCGCCGCCGCCGCCGCCGCCCCCGCCGCCCCCGCCAGCGCCCGGGGCGGCGGCCAAGGCACGGGCACCCCTCTTCTTCTTCTCCTTCTCCTTCTCCTTCTTCTTCTTCTTCTTCTTATGTTTTTATCTGCTGCCGCTGCTGCTCTTCCTGCTCCTACACCCCTTCGGCCGGCGCGCTGTCGTTCCGACGACTGCGCCTCCACGGTGCGCGCATCTTCCTGGCCCCTCATCCCTCACTTCCCCTTATTCCTGCCTCCTCTTCCTGCTTCCTCTGTTTTGCCTTCTTCTTCCCTCCGCTTTCCTCACGCTCCTCCAATTTTTTTCTCCCCCCTCGATCTCCTCATTTCTTTCAGGCCCCCCAAACTAAAGGCCAGCTCAATCAGCAGGCCAAGCCGTTCTGGACCTTTCTCCGCACTTCGTATGCATCCATTCCAGCAGTGTGTGTGTGTGTGCTTGTTACATTGTCAGAGCAGTCCCTCTTCCTAGCCGCCGACGCAAAACGTGTGTGTGTGTGTGTGTGTGTGTGTGTGTGTGTGTGTGTGTGTGTGTGTGTGTGTGTGTGTGTGTGTGTGGGCTGCGTGCGTTCGCATTGGCAAGTCGTTTTTTCTTGCACCTCGAGTATACAGGGCCTCCGCTTAGGAGCGGGTCGTGGGGGGTGGGGGGCGGGGCAAAGCGAACAAACCTACCCATAAATCGTGCGCCCGCAACCGCTGTCGACCCTGAGGCCGTGGGCGTCTCATTCATCGGCGCGCTGTCGATGGCTGCCTTCGTTTGATCACATCAGCAGCACGAAGGTCTGCGGCTGTTGCCATCCAATCTTTTTCCGCTACACCACCGGCGGCATCCATCCCAGGTTGCTGAAAATGGTGGAGGTGGCGCCCAGAGTTGGTCACTGACCCATCCGCAAGCAGCCAGGGTGTACTGAAAGCGTTCATGTTCAACCGATTTCGTCTTTCGCGAAAACGGGTGTTCTGAGTCGCGCTCGTTTGTGTATTGTCGTCCTTATTCACGCCCCCTCCTCCCCCACCATCTCGATTCGCGTCATCATTGCCTCCGTCGTCGAAGTTGTCGTCGTGCACGTCGTCGCCCTCGCCGTGCCCGTCGCCGTTGTCGTGCACGTCGTCGCCGTCACCGTGTCCGTCGCCATTGTCGTCGTCGTCGTCGTCGTCGTCGTCGTCGTCGTCGTCGTCGTCGTCGTCGTCGTAGTCGTCGTCTTCGTCGTCGCCGTCGGTGCCCGTCGTCGTCGTCGCCGTGGCCGTGCCCGTCGCCGCTGTCGTGCCCGTCGCCGTCGTCGCCGTCGCCGTCGCCGTCCCGCTCGCAGGCGGGCGCTGCCGCGGGCGCGGCGAAGACAGCACCCGGGCCGCCACCGGCGGCACCCCGGGCGGCGGCGTGAGGGATCTGCTCCCGTGAGGGCGGGCGTTGCCCCCCCGGCTGTGGGCGAGGCCCCGCGCCGTGGGGGCCAGCGCCCTCTGCTCCTCCGGCCCGCCTTGCCTCTCTCACTGCCCGCCCCCCCCTCCCCCCCCTCAGGAGGCGAAAACCCACCCCACCCCCAGTCCCGACGCCCATCCCCGAGCCGGCGATTCAAGGAGTCGGGACTGGGGGTGGGGGTGGGTTTTCTCCATTCGTGGACCCCGAAAACCCACCCCCACCCCCAGTCCCGACTCCTGGAATCGCGGGTTCGGGGATGGGGTCGGGACTGGGGGTGGGGGTGGGTTTTCGCCTTCTCACCCCCCTGGCAGCCAGCATTTTGAAAGTGCCCCGGCGAAGGACCCAAGCGTGTGCAAGAGATAGGGAGAGCACTGCGAGTGCCCTAATCAAGCAAGGTGGGACGCAGGAGGGGGAGCTGCCTGTGGTGCCACGATCCGTATGAGTGGTGTGCCGACATACAGTCAGACATGATAGTCAGGATGGGGCAATTTTCCAAGGCCACCCTTGCATCCTTGCCCCTTCGGTATTCGGCATCCTTCGGCATTCTGCTGCGCTCCGCACGGAAAACGTCAACATGGCATTCTAAGGCCCTTGCATCCTTACCGCGCATCCTTACTATCCTGGTCGAGTGTAGGTGGGGAGCCGCAGGTGGACGCACCCGCTGGGGCCTCGGATGGAGCCGCCTGGGAGGCCACGATCTGTGTCAGGGGCGTGCCGACATGGGCGGGGGAGTCGCACGTGGACACGCCAACTGGGGTCCGTAGGTGGAGCTTCCTGTGGGGCACGATGCGTGCAAGGGGTGTAACAGAATTTGCGACGGTGGGGCGCTATGTGAATACAGCAAGTGGGGTCTTATGTGGAGCTCCCTTCGGGGCCACGATCCTCGGGAGGGGCGTAACGACATGGGCAGGGGGTCGCTATGTGGACGCACCCTCTGAAGCATTAGGTGGAGCTCCCTATGGAGCCATGATGCGTGCGAGGAGCGGAAGTGCGGATGGCAGAGGTGGGGATGGGATGAGGGAGGACGAAGGCAGGAAGGAAGCAAGGAAGAGAGCAATTTAAGAAGGAGTGACGCGGGGCGCTGCTGATGGCCAACGGAGATCCAACACTACAGGGGCTGGGAACATTAGCGAGAGAGGGGACAGCGTGACGGAGCGGAGCACGGTGCTGCGGATTCAAAACGAGGACCCGACAATACAGGATAGTTGGGAGGAGCCGAGACGGAGTTGTTTCAGCAATTTTCTGTACCTGGGCGTTCCCCAGGCTCCAGGACTGTCGAACAACGGCGCAGGATGAGAAGTTGGCCTTGGAGAGCGGTTCCGGGACCCCGCATGGAACAAACCGAGACGCTCTGGACCTCCTCCCTCCTGACTATAACTCCTCGCGCTCTCCCTCCTCCGTCCTTCCCCCCCCGTCCCCCCCTCCTCCGCCCCTCCCTCCACGAGGCTGCCCCTCCCCCCTCGCCCCTTCCTCCCCCCCGAGCCCCTCCCTCCCTCCCTCCCTCCCTCCCCTGCTTGTCCCTCAGGCCCCGAGCCGCAGCCGCAGCCGCGCGGCCCCCTCTCCGCACACGTGCTCGCCCTCCCGGCCCCCCGGGCCCAGCGCGTCGCCCGCCTCGCGCGACGGCGCCGCGTTCCAGGGCCATCTGGGGAGGCACCGGCCTGCTTCCCCCCCCGCCTCCGCCGGCGAGGCGACCCGCGGCGCCGCCGCCCCCCCCCCCGGCTCTTCCAGGTCCTGGGCCTCTTCGCTGTGTCCTCCTCCTGGAGTCCTCCCGCGCGGCGCCGTCCGCCTCGGCTCCTGCCCCCACCCACCCCCAGCCAGGAGTTCGGTGGCCAGGTGCCTCCTCGCTGTGTCCGCCGCCGCCCGCCTCCTCCTGGAGTCCTCCCGCGCGGCGCCGTCTGCGGCGGCTCCTGCTCGTCCCCAGCCAGGATTTTCGGTGGCCAGGGCCTCCTCGTGCTTCCCCGTGCTCCCGCGGGAGCTCCCGGCCTCGTCCGCAGCAGTCTCCCGTGGCGCAGCAGGGGGGGCAGGAGCAAGACCTTCGCGTCTGAGATGCCCTCGCCTTGTGAAGGATGATCAATGGAGAGGAAGCATGTTGCCAAATAGTTCCCAGATGTCTAAAACATGTGTTAAACATGTTTTAAGCATGTAAAGCCACGTTTAAAACATGTTTAGAACATTTTCCCGACGTGTTAACCACATATGTAGTTCAATGATAGGACTGTTAGGGTGTCCAGTGTCGTGGCATCCGCAACCCTCGCCTCTCTCCCGGTTCCACTCTGCCCGGCGCGCTTGGAGCCGCGCCTTCGGGTTGCTCGCTCGGGGCCAGTGATGCCGAGGGGCTGCACGGCCAGAGCCTCCCGTACACAGAGGGCTCGCCTTCTGCACCTCAGTCACAACCGTTGGAGCCGCTGCTCCTCCAGCGTTGGCAAGGCTGGTGCGGCCCGCGCAGATCAGAGCTTCGTTTCAGGTGGCCCTCCCCTGTGTGTCTCCATGGGGCGCCCCCATTCGGCTCCGCAGGATTGCCGCTGATCTCTTCGCGAGGCTGTTGCTTGGCGTCGTGCTCTGAACGCTGCTTTGGCAGGCGGCTCCGACAGGCATGCTAATCCTGACGCTGAGCTTCGCCAGTACTTTGGTTCTCTGTCTCTCTGCTCCTGTTCCCATGGGCCGCCCAGTCGCGCTCCAGATCTATTCGTTTCTTGCGAAGTACCGACGTTCGTGCTCTCAGAGCTGGTGCAGCTGACAGGGAGCATGATCAGCTAGACATGCAGGCTGTTCCGGATACGAGTTAGCTATGCCGATGGTCCGCTCCGTCGTTCAATATCGAACGCAAGGCATCTCTAGCGTTGGAAGAAGGTGGTTCCTTTCTTTCTGACGAGCATGCTGCTAACGTCAAAGCGCACGAGGATTTAAATGCCTATCTCCAGGCCAGATGGGCCGGTCTCTGTCATGTAGAGACTGTAGACTTCGGAGCGTCGCCAACGCGTGAGAGGCCTCCTCTGCCTGAGCGCGTTGCTTCACAGGCAGCCTCAGCAGAATAAGGGAGAATTTCGACTCTGTGCAGCTCTTTACATGCAACACGTGCAAGAATCGGACTCGGCCCGTCACGCGCATGAGCAGTGGGTGGTTCCATTGTTTTCGTTGCGTTCCCGAGAGGCCACCCACGTGCCATTCCTGCGGTCTCAAGACAATCGACGGTCGCTGGCGCAATGCCAATATGTGCAAGGCTGGCAAAGGGATCAGGTGGCGTACTTGTTGCGTCTCTGACTTTCCGCTCGCTAGATTCGAAGGGTGCCCAGATCTCGCGGTTCGCACGCATAACCCAGGAGTTCCCAGCCATTTTTTCAGAGCCCTCCAGTTCAGCTAGTTGTCCATTACCTGTTGAGATTTTTCGTTCAGTTTGTAGGGCTGTCCAGGTTTCTGCTTGTCGTCTGACATCTTTTGGCGTCCTTCCATCACTAATCGCGATTTTGTGTTGCTTTGATGGTAGATGTTCCCTGTCCGTATTTATCGGAGCCTCCATTAAATCAGGCAGTGCCATCGTGAGTATTCGGCAGTACTATTGCCTCTTACAGCACATGCGCAGCATTTGCTCCGGTCAGGTCTTTCGCTGTGCGCCTGCGTCTTTCGGAGGTTCTGTTCCCTTGTCGTGTGTCGCCCCCAGTCGCTCTCCTTCTCTGCCGTCTGGCCTTTCTTTTCTGTACCCTCCAGGGTATTCCCCTTTCTATGGCCTGCAGGGCCTCGTCGCCAGTGTGGCAATGCGGGAGAGAGGTAAACTGGCTGTGTTCTGTCATCAGCCGTTCGGGCCGTTCCTCGTAAGCCTCGCGCGCCATTTTGGCTTGCGTTCGAGCTATCTCTTTTGCAGCAGGTTCGTGGCTGTCCGCTCCTGTTCTTGCCTCCGTTCCCTTTCACCCTCGTGGCCTTGGTTGGCGCACGCCCAGTCGGGTCTTCGAGCCGCCCTCGCCAGTTCAATCAGTTAATAACAGGTTGCGCACGGCTTCGCTGTGCTCTCAGTCGAACGTGTTTGCCCTCAGTTAGTCAGCTGCCGCTCGTGTTCTTGAGCTCGAGCCATGGACTCTTTTTGGCTCCACTCGTTGTGGTTGGTCTGTGCCCTCCACGCTGGTTTTCCCTGTTCGCCCATGGTTCTTTCCCTTCCCCGTGCCTGGGTTGGCGCACGCTCAGTCGGCACTTCGAGTCTCCCTCATCTGTCAAGGTCGTCGGCGACACACCTGTCCTTTTCTCGCGCGCCCTGCTCGATTCTGGCTCCGTGCCAGCGGCTATCGTGTGATGTGCTGCGTCTCCCGTCTCTTCTGTTCTGCCTGGGACGGGGACGTTCGCCCGCTGGCTTGCCCGTTTGCTGGTGCCTGCGCCAGTCGCTGGGCTCGAGCCGCTGTTCTTGTCTCGGGGGCCACGTGGGAGCCCTACCCCTACCCCCCACGATCTCTGAGAGGGGGAGGCTGGGGCTCACTTCGCTCGGGAGCTCGCGAACGAAGTGAACCTCACCCTCCCCCTGCGAAGTCGTGGGGGGCAGGGGTAATGGAGGATGACGATTGAGAAATGACCGGGGGTCGTGTTCACGCGGCGGTGCCCGGGATGACGATTAGAAGAAACCGGCTGCGGGCTGGAAAACTATTCTTTTTAATCGTTCTCCTCCAGTCAGAGAATTGTGCAGAAATCGCAGAAAACTACTTTTTTATCGTTCTCTCTCATTTTTTTATTAATCGTCATCCCGCATTAGGGGTAGGGTTCGCATGTGGCCGCTGCTCTTTTCGGCTTCACACCTTCGACCCGAGAGGGGCCTCGGGCGCCTGCCCAAGAGGGGCCTCGGGCGCCTGCCGCCCAACCCTGAGATCCGTCGTCGTCGTCGTCGTCGTCGTCGTCGTCGTCGTCGTCGTCGTCGTCGTCGTCGTCGTCGTCGTCGTCATCGTCGTCGTCGTCGTCGTCGTCGTCCTCGTCGTCCTCGTCGTCCTCGTCCTCGTCGTCGTCGTCGTCGTCGTCGTCGTCGTCGTCTTCGTCGTCCTCGTCGTCGTCTTCGTCGTCCTCGTCGTCCTCGTCGTCGTCGTCGTCGTCGTCGTCGTCGTCCTCGTCGTCGTCGTCGTCGTCGTCGTCGTCGTCGTCGTCGTCGTCGTCCTCGTCGCCGTCGTCCTCCTCGTCCTCGTCGTCCTCGTCGCCGTCGTCGCCGTCGCCGTCGTCGCCGTCGTCCTCGTCGTCGTCGTCCTCGTCCTCGTCGTCGTCGTCGTCCTCGTCGTCGTCGTCGTCGTCGTCGTCGTCGTCGTCGTCGTCCTCGTCCTCGTCGTCGTTGTCGTGCCTTGTCAGAGTGCGAACTCCACCCCGGCTTTCCGCGCTCGCCCCTGCTGCCCTGCCCCCTGCGTGGGGTTGGCGCGCGCCCCGGCCGGGGCCTCGGCGCCCCACTGTCGCTTGGAGGCCCTGGCCGTGGAGCGGCACGCGGGCCCCTCCGCGTGCCCGGCGCTCGCCACAGGCCGCCGTGCAGGTGGTTACGGCTCAGGAGGGAAAGAAACACACAGACACAATTCATCGTCGATCCCCCAGAACATATGCGAACATATGGGAAGTGGGGGGGAGGACAAAAAACCCAGAAAGTATGGGGAAACTATGGGGAATCTTTTTGTTTGTGTGTACTTATTTGTGTGTTCCAGGGCCCCTTCAGTGATTTGGTGCTCTGGAGGCCGTGGGGACCTCCTTGGAACCCCTGGGAGCACCTTGGGCCAGGAGCACTTCTGGCGACACCTGGCCAGTCTTCAGTCGGGCACGTCCCTCCACAGGAGGCAAGCTCAAGGTGGTTACGACGAGGCATCACTGCCGCGTCGCCCGTGCCTTCTTTCTCCGCGCCCGTTGTCGTGGGCAGCGGCCCGCGGGCTCTGCTGCCAGCGGAGCTCGGCCCGTCGCCCGCGCCCGCGCTGCGTCATCGGCTGCCCCCTCTTCTCGCCTCCTCTCCCATCCCTTCCTCCTCTTACTTTTCGCCCCCTCTTCTCGCCTCCTCTTCTCGCCTCCTCTTCTCGCCTCCTCTTCTCGCCTTCCTCTCCCATCCCTCGCCCCCTCTTCTCGCCTCCTCTCCCATCCCTTCCTCCTACTTTTCTGCGCGGGCCGCTACTCCAGATTTCGTAATAAAAGGGAGGGGGTCTGGACCCTCCAAGACAAGCCATTTCAGACCTCCCCCGTGGGAGAACCCTCCAAAACATCGTCCCCAGACCCCCCAGGCCCTCCAAGATAGCCTGGAAGAGACCCCCCCCCGAAATGAGACCCCCCTCCCTTTATTACGAAATCTGGAGTACGCGATCACACCTGTGGCGTCAGGGGCCTGCCGACGGCAGGCGGGCAAGAGCAGACGCCTCATTGTCCGCACGGGCGGATGAGGCAGCAAGGCAGGCGGCCCCGTGGAGCACGAGGACGAAACAGACAGGTTCGCAACAGGAACGCGTAGAAGGAAGTGCAAGAACGGACCAGGGATGGTGGTGAGGACGAGATGGGGTGAGAGCTGCGGCGGCGCACCGACGGAGCAAGGGAACGCCTCCCTCGCGTCATCAGGTGGGCCAACTAGCTCGCGAGCAACAGCACGAAGACAGAGGAAGCAGCAAGAAGAAGGTAGACGTCAAACAGCAACATGAGGGCTGAGCGGGAGAGCTGCCTAAGGTCTTTATCTCATACAGAATGGATCGGCAAGAGCCTCGGTGATGGCGGCAGGCTCTGACTGCAGTTGCCGCACCCCCAGGAGTCGAAGATCCACCAGGCCGCCAGGGCCCCGAGCAGGCTAGCAGGCAGCACATACTCGCAACATCCTCCAACAAAGCCTCCAACCTCCTGTGCACCTCCACCTCCACCTCCACCAACAGATCCTCGATCCTTATGGCTCGGGCTGCACGGCAGGAGGCACACGCCGCCTGCGAGCAGCCAGAACTTGCAGAGAGGCCGATGGGCCAGAGCCGCAAGGCCTGCATCGCGAGGGCCCGATTGGACAAGGGCGCGAGGGCCAGCTGGCCTGTCGGGGGAGTGACCCGCTCGCGGTCACACGACCCCTGTCGCCAGCAATCGCCGCCGAGGAACGAAACAACACAAACGTCGCCGTCTCCCCCGTCTCCTCAAACCACCCTCCTCCTCCTCCTCCTCCTCCTCCTCCTCCATAAAGGCATCACTCACGCCCCGCCTATGTCACTCCCGCGAGACGGAGCAGGTATTGCTCCCCATCGTGTCGCATCTCCACCTTGCGGGGCCACTTTTTCAGCAAGCCCACCGCGTCGCTCTCGCCAGCCTTCTGGGGGTCGAAGGGAAACTTCCACTGGTCCATGAACTCCCTGGACAACTCGCTGATCGGGAAATCGCCTTTGTCTGCAAGTGCTCTGTCCCGTAGCACGCTCGCAACGCCGTTCACTAGCATCCTCGCGGACACCTCCGTGTCATGAGCCGTAGTTCCCTCCCCTTCTGCGTCAGAATCCAATACCAATTCCTCGTCATCCTGCCACTCCTCGTCCTCCTCAGCAGCCAAGGCGCGTTCGGCACGGAGGAGGCGTTGGCGCCGGCGGACGAATGGCCAGAGCTGGAACTGGCACGCCGGGCACATAGGCGTAGCCAAGCTCACCTTCGTGATGACCCAGCTTGCCTCCGCGTTGAACCAGATCACCTCCATGGTGGACCCGCTCACCTCCACGATGACCCAGCTCACCTCCGTGCCGGCCATCACGTTGAACCAGCTCACCTCCGTGATGACCCAGCTCACCTCCACGATGATCCAGCTCGCCTCCGTGCTGACCCAGCTCACCTCCACGATGACCCAGCTCACCTCCGTGGTGACCCAGCTCACCTCCACGTTGACCCAGCTCGCCTCCACATTGACCCAGCTCACTTCCACGATGACCCAGCTCACCTCCACGACGACCCACGTCTTGCTCCACGATCACCTTCGCGTCCGCGTCCTGGCCGCGGTGGCAGCCGTCAGCGTTGCAAACCAGGTTGACGGTCGCCCCCTGGAACCCGTTCAGGCCAGTCCTGCGCCCGATCTCCACCTTGACGTACTCCTTGTTCGGCTGGCCTTCCACGGGGGACACAGTATCTTTGCCCCTCTGCACAGCCGTCGCCTGCTGCAAGGCGAAGGAGAGCTGCGCTGTATGGTGCAGCACCAGGTAACAAGCGTCCTGGGCGTACGCGACCTCGCCACGGCGCAACGAATATCCAGCGCGACGTCGAGCAGCCTCTGCACGACTCCACGCTCGATCACCTGCATATCGAGAATTCCGACGATGGTGCCGAGAATCACACCGACCCTGACGTCGGAAGCCTCCGTCTCGCCAATGATGGCGGTCAAGGTCTCGTCGGTCACGCCGACGGTCATAGTCTCGTAGCCCTTCTTGATGATGGCCAGGCCGCTCCTGCCAGCAGAGCATAGCTCAAGATGAAACTGGCAAAGTTCAGGTCAGCCGCACCTGCGGCCGCGGGCGAGGCCGCCGCGCTGAGTCCCGACCTCGCAGGCGGGCCCGATGGCGCGGTGCGGCGCGCGCCCCCGCCGCGGACGGGCCCCCCCCCCCAGCGTAGGAGAGGTCAGGGCTTCCTCCTCTTACTCCTCTTCCCCCTCCCTCCCTTCCCCCATCCCATTCATCTAGCTCCCCCTCCCTCCTCTTCTCGCCTCCGCCCTCATCCTCCCCCCTCTTGCTCCTCTTCCTCCTCCTCCCCCTGCCTCCTCTGCACTCCGTCATCACTCCGTCCTTCGCATCCTTTCATCTTCCCCTCCCTTCTCTGCCCATTGTCTACCTCCTATTCCCTCTCGAGCTACCTAGACAGTTTTTTACACGGAAAGGTAGGAGGAGAAGGAGGAGGAGGAGGAGGAGGAGGAGTAGAAGGAGGAGGAGGAGGAGGAGGAGGAGGAGGAGGAGGAGGAGGAGGAGGAGGAGGAGGAGGAGGAGGAGGAGGAGGAGGATGAGGAGTAGAGGAGACCCCACGGATTTTTCTCCGTGGTGTACCAGGAATGAAGCACGGAAGGGGGAGTGAGGTGGTTTCCTGATTGTAGGACAGAGGGGTCGTTCATGTTCCGCCCTGCCCCCGGTCCTCCCTGCTTCGATGCGCACCTCTCCCTCGTCTTCCAGCGCGCCCTCTCAATTTGTCTTGGTATGCCTGCTGCCTGCACGCCCCTCTGCGTATGATTGAAGCTAGCTGCAGACCGAGCTCGAACGGGTACAAAGCATCATCGTCAGCGTCATGATCCGAGGAGCCACTCTCGCCTGTCCTCCTCCGCCTCTCCTCCTCCGCCTCCTCCTCCTCCTCCTCCTCCTTCTCCTCCTCCTCCTCCTCCTCCTCCTCCTCCTCCTCCTCCTCCTCCTCCTCCTCCTCCTCCTCCCCCTCCCCCTCCTCCTCTTCCTCCTCCTCCTCCTCCTCCTCCTCCTCCTCCTCCAAGGGACACCGAAGAGCAGCAGCGTGCCTGCGCGCAAGCTTCCGGAGGCCCGCGCGAGTCTCCTGGGTCGGCGGTGGGCCTCCCCGTTGTCGGCGCCCCCGTCGCCGCCCCCGGACGCGCTCCGCGCGTCGGGGAGCAGGGGCTCAGCGCCGGCCCGAGGAGTCCGTGCAGGCCCCTGGCGCAACTCTTGAGGACCCAGGAGTCGGCGGCGAGCGAGGGAGGGAGAAGGAGAAGGAGAAGGCCTCCCCAGAAGGTGGCGGGACTTCTCAGAATCGGGGGCGGACAGAACCCCCCACTGTGACACGTCGATTCGTGAGTTGTGCGTTTTCGGTTCTCAAGAGGGCGCCGTGGCCGTTATTTTCTGGGCTTGCGCCCGCCAGGTTTGGGCCTCGGGTCGTTTTCACTAAGCCACGTTTTACTACAGGGAGGTCTGTCCATCCCCGAGAAATCAGTGTTCATGCAGGCTTTTCTTCTTCGAGGAAGAGGAGGGCCGGAACATGGACAAGCGACAGCAGCACCACCCGGGGCCACCAGCGGGAGGAGCCAGGGAGGGGTCCCCCTGGTGGTGTGGTCCCCCCCTCTCGCTCGAGACATCCCCTATCCCCAGCTCGGGGAGGCATCGTGGACCTCCGCGCTGGAGGTGGCCCCCGAGTGGTGTTGGTGTCGCTTTCGAGGTCGACGGTGGCAACAGAGGCAGGCGAGCCAGAGCTCCCGATGGGGCTCGTCCGCGGGCACGGCCCGGCGCTGGCCGCGGCAGAGGCCTCGGCGACTGCGCGCAGGCGTCGAGAGGTTGGGCGAGGGAGGCTGTCAGCCAGCCCCGACCGGTGATTTCGTGCAATCTGCGCGGTGCAATCTAGGCGGTGCAAACAGTGTAGTGCAATCTAGATGGTGCCGTCCATGTGGTGCAACAATCTATGTGATGTCCCGCGATGCGAAGCCATGCAGATCGATGCTTAGCGATGCAAAGTAGTGCAACGCAATGCAAACCAAGGCAGACCAACGCAGTGCAACGCAAACCAACGTTCATCAACACAAAGCAGTGCAAAGCAATGCAACACCATGCAAAGCAGTGCAAAGCAATGCACAGCAATGCGAAGCAATGCAAACCAGCGCAAAGTCAGCACACATGACAATCAGTGCAAGGCAATGCAAAGCAAAGCAACGCAAATCAACTCACAGCAACGCAACTCAATGCAACGCAATGTATCTCAGTGCAAAGCAACGCAAACCAATGCAGAGAAATGCAAAACGATGCAAGGCAGTGCACAGCATTGCAAAGCAATGCAAAGCAACTTACAGCTATGCACATGCGGCAACGCAATTCAAAACAATGCATAGCATTGCAGCGCAAAGGGAAGTATTGCAAAGTAATGCAAATCAATGCACAACAATGCAGTGCAATACAAGGCATATGAGTAATATTATAAGAGATACGAAGCAATGCAAAGCACTGCAAAGCAATTCAAAGCGATGCAACGCCATGCAAAGCAATGTAAACCAATGTAGAGTTATGCAGAGCAATGTGCAGCAATGCGAAACTTTTTGAAGCAACGCAAAGCAATGCGAAGCAATGCAACGCAATGCAAAGCAATGCAACGCATTGCAAAGCAACGCAAAGCAATGCAAAGGTATGCAATGAAAATCAGTGCGATTGGAATGCAATGCGACTGCAAAACCGTGCCTAGACGACGGGCGGCAACGGGTGGTGACGAGCGGCGACGAGGCGGCGACGGCGGCCACATGGCGGCCAGAGCGGTCCGCAGGCCCAGGCGACGGGCGGCGACGAGGCGGCGACGGCGCCACATGGCGGCCAGAGCGGCTGGCAACCACGTAGCCGCTATACCGACAGTCAGGTCCAGTTGCTTAGAACAGAAGTCAGATCCCTCAGTGCAAGCATTAGTTGGGGAGAAAAGAAGGAATGATAAGAGAGGAGAGGACATGATGATAACGCTGCTAATGGTGATGATGATGCTGATGCTGATGATGCTGCTGATAATGATGATAATGATGATCATCATTCTGCTGATGCTGTTGTTGATGATGTTGATGATGATGGTGATGATGCTGATGCTGATGACGATGATTCTGAGGATGAGGATGACGATGATAATGATGATGCGGACAATGAGGATGATAATGATGATGAGGATGAAGATGAGGATGATCAGGATGAGGAGGATGAGGATGATGATGATGATGATGATGATGATGATGATGATGAGGATGAGGATGAGCTTGATGCTGCCGATGCTGCCGATGATGACGATGATGATGATGATGATGATGATGAGGATGATGATGACGCTGACGATGATGACCATGAGGATGACGTTTTTGTAGATGAGATATTGATGATGATGGTGATGAGGATGCTGATGATGATGCAGATGATGATGATGATGATGATGATGATGATGATGATGATGATGATGATGATGATGACGATGCTGATGCTGATCCTGATGCTGCTGATGCTGCTGATGATGATGCTGATGATGATGATGCTGATGATACTGCTGCTGTTATTGTTGCTGCTGCTGTTGTTGTTGTGGTTGTTGTTATTGTTGTTGCTGATTATTCTGATTATGATGATGCTGATGCTGATGCTGCTGATGATGCTGATGATTCTGCTGCTGTTATTGTTGTTGCTGCTGCTGTTGTTGTGGTTGTTGTTGTTGTTGTTATTGTTGTTGCTGATGATTCTGATGATGGTGGTGATGCTGATGGTGATGATGATGCTGATGGTGGTGATGTTGATGATGATGATGATGGTGATCATGGTGGGTGCGGGTGAGAGTGAGGGTGAGGGTGAGGGTGAGGATGAGGATGCGGATGAGGATGAGGATGAGGATGAGGATGATGATGATGATGATGATGATGATGATGATGATGATGATGATGATGATGATGATGATGATGATGATGATGATGATGATGATGATGATGATGATGATGATGATGATGATGATGATGATGATGATGATGATGATGATGATGATGGATGATGATGATGATGATGATGATGATGCTGATGATGATGATGCTGATAATGGTGCTGCTGCTGCTGCTGCTGATGATGAGGAGGAGGAGGAGGAGGAGGAGGAGGAGGAGGAGGAGGAGGAGGAGGAGGAGGAGGCAAGGGGGACAAGGAGGTCAAGAGAGGACATCGGGGGAGGGGGAGGACAAGGGTCCCCCTGCCCGGCTCGCCGCTGTCCTCACGCGGCAGGCCCTCCCTCTCCCTTCCTCCCTCTCGTGGTGGTGGTGGTGGTGGTGGTGGTGGTCTGCCGGGTGGCAGAGCCAGGCGCGACCCGGACCGTCGCACGGGGTGGGGGCTCGGGCTGCGTGCGCTGCCCGCCGCCGCGGGCTTGTGCCGCTCTCCGCACGCGGGCCGTTCGCGCCGGGCTGGGCCACAGCTCGCTGTGCCCGGGTGCCCGCGCCAGGCGGCCCACAGCCAGCCGCTGCCCCAGGGGAAGAGCTGCCCACCGCGCAGCGCCCAGCCCACAGCGGGGCCGCCAGGGGCTCTCGCCCGCGCGGCACGCCACCGGCTTCCATGCCGGGGAGGCCGGTGGACTTTCTCCCCAGGGGGCCTGGAAGGCAGGTGCCTCCACCTGGCTCCCGCCTGCGGGGGGAGCAGCCGCGGGGCAGGCGCGAGGACGCCGCCCGCGGCGCAAAACAGGGGCCCGCGCCGGGCGGGCGGTCCGAGCGCGGACTTGTTTCCTGGTGTCGGAGAGGAGAGGAGACGAGGAGTTGGCGGCGGCGGAGGAAGAGGATGAGGATGAGGATGAGGAAGAGGAAGAGGAAGAGGAAGAGGATGAGGAGGAGGAGGAGGAGGAGGAGGAGGAGGAGGAGGAGGAGAGGAGGAGGAGGAGGGAGGAGGAGGAGAGGAGGAGGGGGAGTAGGGGGAGAGGGGGAGGAGGGAGGAGGAGAGGGAGGAGGAGGAGGAGGAGGGGCGGATGAGGAGGAGGAGGAGTCCGAGGGGCGGCGGAGCCGGAGGCGTGGGAGGAGGAGGAGGAGGAGGTGGAGGAGGTGGAGGAGGAGGTGGAGGAGGAGGAGGAGGAGGAGGAGGAGGAGGAGGAGGACCCTCGCTTCGCGGGGTGATCTAAGGAATGCGAGCTGAAGCCGCCAACAACCGACCTTCGAGTCAATTTTCCAATCCTTGTCGATGCCAAGTGCGGCTCCGCGCGGGACTCCGCAACACAGAAGACCACACAAGGAGGACCCTCCCGGGCTCTTGCCGCTGGTGGTGGTGGCGTGGTCTTTCCTTGCTTCTATGCTTCTGGCGCGCGCCCGCTTGGTGGTGGGATGGAGATGTTGGCAGAGGTTGGCCGGGCCTCTGATTCCCAACGCCTGTTTCTTTGGTCGGGATGTGATTGCTCCTTCCCTGTGCAGAGGGTGGGGCGCTTGGGGTGGAGGGGAACCGTGACAGCATCGCTCATGTCTTTGCTTCCTGGGGAGCAAAGCCCTTGATAGTTCACGATCGCTTAGCTGATGGCCTCGCTGTTGTAACTATAAGGGTGGAGGCTGATAAAAAAAGGACAGGCTTACACATAAGCTGGTGTGGGATATCATCAAGGTGAGAGCATCTATATCTTCGGAGGCAAAAGGGAGAGCATGTATATCTTCGGCGGTACAAGGGGGGGTGCGGGTGAGGATCGGGAATATGAGCTGGGGTAGAGAGGGCATGGCCGGGCAGGGTGCGGTTGGGGCCAGTGGTCGTAACAAGCGCTGGCTGGGCCCAGGGCGCCAGAGCTAAAGGGATTCAGCGAGCGCAGCAAATTGGCCAGTGGGTAGTGTGACGCTGCGGCTGCCTGGTGAGCTTCATCCTGGGTCCGATCGGCAGCCAAACGAACTCAGGTGCCGAAGGTGCTCAGGCTCGGAGGAGGACAATTACACATTCATAATCGCCTCGTTCGCCACCTTCCCACAACCTCCAGGAAGGAGGACAACAATCAGAGGAGGAGGAGGAGGAGGAGGAGGAGGAGGAGGAGGAGGAGGAGAAGGAGGAGGAGGAGGAGGAGGAGCAGGATGAGGAGTATTTAAGAGGACGGGGATAGGGAGGAGGAATAGAGGGGCAGGTGGAGGATGGGACATAGAGAGAGATAGAGAATGAGAAGAATGAGCAGGAGTAAAAGCGGTGGCAGCAGCTGGACATCCTGGGTCCTTCAACTCAGGGTTCATTACAATGCGATCGATTATTCGATTCTGGTGTTCCGTCGCTCCGTCACGGCCCGATTCTTGTATGGCGCTGCTGTGCATTCTGGCGCGGCCGACTCCGTGCCGATGTAGCCCGATTCAGCGCACATTCCGGTTCGACCGGACTCTCCGACTCGATGCTAGCCGAGCCTGCCTCAGTTCGGGCCCCCCCCAGCCGTCCCCCTGCCCGCGGCACTGGCGAGGGATCGCCTCCAAGACCAGGGGGCCACATGCGAGCCCTACCCCTACCCCCCCCCACGATTTCTAAGGAGGAGGGTGGGGCCCACTTCATTCGGGCGCTCCCGAGCGAAGTGAGCCCGAGCGAAGTGAGCCCCACCCTCCCCCTCAGAAATCGTGGGGGGGGATCGGGGTAGAGCTTGCGTGTGGCCCCCTGAGGACGGTCCTGCATACCGCACGGCATCGCAGACGTGGCAGGCATGGGCCGGCAGGCCCGGGCCAGCCAGGACGCGACGCGACGCGCGCCCCTGGCCTGGGGTCACACCTCTGGGCGCCGCCGAGCGAGAGCCGCCGCCTGCGCTGGCTCGCGCAGGGCCGAGCCCCGGCGCCGGGAGGCGGGCCATCACCACCCACCAAGCCACCCCCACCCCGACCCGCCGACCCGAAGGCCCCGACTTGCCCTCCATTTCCAGGGGGGGGGGGGGGTCGGGGAACATGGACAAACGCACACATGGAACGCGTACCCCTCTCCCCCTTCCCAGCCCGAAGTCCGGGTCTTCGGGTTGGGTTGGGGTGGTCTGGTAGGCAGTCAGGCCAGGAGCCGAGGCACCCGCGAGCGCGCTGCGGCGCCGCTGAGGGCCGAACTCCGCGTGGCCCTCTGCCGGGCCCTGGCCCGGCCGGCCGCGGACCTTCCGGCGCGGGTGTAGCGCCGAGAGGAGGCCGCGGCCGGGCTGGCCGCCGAGCCGGCGGCGGCCGGCAGAGCTGCTTCTGGCGTGCGGTTGAGCTGGTCGCTAGTGCGGTCGGGCCGAGAGATAAGATCGAGGTCGGCTCGGGGAGGGAAGCCCAATTTTCTTCGTGCCTGTTGGATGTTCTCGGATGTTCTTCGTCTCCTTTCGCTCGCGCCTTTGTGTGCCTCCTGGGAGGCCTGGATTCGCGT
>CAUYUJ010019032.1:132500-142886 GCA_963575745.1 Prorocentrum cordatum | reverse complement strand
TGAAGAAGAAGAAGAAGGAAAAAAAAAAAAAAAAAAAAAAAAAAAAAAAAAAAAAAAAAAAAAAAAAAAATGCTCGCTTGCGAGTCGAACGCGCCGAGCTCAGGCGGCAGCGCTCGACGTGGAGACTGCCGCGTTTGCAACGCGGGGGCGCGAAGTGCCCTTGACCGACGCGCCGTTGCCCCACGCCCGCCCGGCTACAAGAGGTAAGCGAAGGTGGCGCGAGAGGAGGGCGCCGAGATGGGAAAGGCACCGCTCTTCTGCCCCCTGCCGGCTGGCACGGCGGCAGAGCGCCCACTACACGAATAGCACCTCGCGCCTGCGGACTAGAGTGACGGGGCCGAGGCGAGGAAAGAGCTCAGCCCCGGGAATCGTCGGCCCGCTTAATTAGCGCGCGACCCCTTGCGCCAGGTCGGGCACGCCCCCTACAGGCGGATCTAGAGCGAAGAATAGACTATAGTCAAAAACGATAAATCTCCCCCTAACTATTGCTGCCTACTTTTGAATACTCCTCCTGTGGAGTGACATGCACGACTTGACCCTGGCGCGGCCCCTAAGCGCGGCCCCCGCGCGCGGCCCCCAAGCAGGGCCCCCATGCGCGGGCCCGACGCACGGCCCCAAGCGAACCACGCGCGCCCAGGGCAGAAACACGTGCCAGACCCCGCGGCCCCCGTGATTCTCAGTCCCCGTTGATTCTCAAAGATTTATCGTGGCCATTTTGGCTCAAGTTCCCGTTGATTCTCAGAGATTTCTGATTCAGATCGGTCCGACTTTGTCTCTGTGCCCGCGAGGGCCTCGGCGAGCCCCACTCGGAAAACACAGCGAGAGACGATCTCCGCGATGGATCTCGAGAAGGAGCTCGAAGCCACGTTGCCTTCGCCGACTCCCACCTCTCGCGACCACGCCCGGAATGCAGGCACTCCGGTGGACAAGCTGTTCGGTGACCCGTGGATGAAGATAAAGATCGACAAGCAGGCGCGTCTGGGTCGCGGACCAGATTCACCTCTCGTTCCACTCCTTGGCGACGGCCACTTGCAGATGACCGGCGACCCAGAGGAGAGCACCGCAGACCATGAGGGCCCACCATTCCGTCAACCTGATTTCGACGTTGCTGCCGACGCCCCGCACGACCCTCGAGGGCACGCTGCAGGGATGGAGGAGAAGGAAGAGGAGGAGGAGGAGGAGGAGGAGGAGGAGGAGGAGGAGCTAATCCAGGAGCCGAGATTGGGAGGGCAAGTCGCCACGCAGGGAATTGCGGCCTTAAGGAGCAACTTGGCCCAGTAACTTCGGCAGGCGCCGGCCTCCGCAACGATTTCAAGCTCGACGGCTCCGTCGTTGCGATGAGGGGGGCTTCGACCCAAAGATTGGACACCATGGAGCAGCGCCTGAATATGCAGGACATCCGGGTGGACAAGCTCAAACAACTCTGCGAGACTTCCGAGGCTCCTGCATTCCCATCGGCCGAGGCCATGGAGGCGAAGATCCGCGAGTGCATCCACGAGTACCTGATTAGCGAGGGCGGGCACAAAGCGCGCGCGCGCCGGACCAGACCTCCGAGACCACGGACAAGCGGGCAGTAGACATGGTCATCGGCAACTTGAGACGGGCTCGGGGACCTCATGATGGCCACGACGCGGTCGCAGGATAAGCTCTCGTACCTCAATGGCCCAACTCCTACAAAGACGCATTCAACAAGCAATTTCCTCAAGCATTTCCAGACTCTCGGGGACATCGCGGTTGACCTTTAGCGCTCGGCCGCCCTGACCAACGACATCAAAAAGGTGCGGGCCACGCGGGGCCGCGCCCCAGCGGAGCGAGCAGCTCGGTAGTTTATGCCTGGGCTTGAAGCGGGCGCTGAAGGAGCAATGGGAGATCCCATGCAAGATTTCTGCAGGCGAGGGCACCCCGTACGTCGCGACGGCAAGGGGCGAGCACGCTCTGACAGCGAGGGTCGAGGACAAGTCTGTGCACTATGATTGGCAGGGGGATTGGAAGACTTGGAGCGACCTCCATAACACCCCGCTGATCAAAGAGCTCCACGCGAAATCCTCGGAGCTACTCGAGAGGGCTTCGAAGGGCATGAAGGGCGCGAACTACATGGGCAAGGGCAAGGGCAAGACGGACAAGGGGCACCTGCAGCCTGGCGGACAGCCTAGCGCGGCCAGTGCTCGCGGCGGACCAGGCGGCTCCTACTAGTGGCCACGGCGGCGCACTGGCACGCAGATCAACGACGGCAGCGCGGCTGCCCGCGCGAGCTGTCTATTAGCTCAGCCGCGCGGCCGCCAGCCAAGATTTTCACCGCACACACTTTCACTATGATGCCCCTTGGCCGCCGAGCGGGGCCCGCCACGCACCTTGCAAGCCGGCAGAATTTGCCCTTCAACACGGAAGGCCGTATCATTTCAAGCATTCACAGCCGCGCAAACCTAGCGACGCATGCTCCGTCGCTTCTTGGAACGTCGAAGGCCCGGGCATCGACGCGGACTCGACCAAGCCTGAGCAGATAACGGAAATCATGAAGCAACGAAGGATCGACGTGATGCGCACGCAAGAGACACGCGCGCCTGGGGCACCGCACTTTGCGCAGGACGGATGCTTGATTAATCTTTCTGGTGGTCCGACAGGGAAGCGAGATTATGCATGAGTTGGTTTTGCGGTCGCCCCGTGGCTGCGGCATTCCGTCGTGGGTTTCGCGCAGCTCGGCAGCCGCGCTGCTGCGCTGAAGCTGCGCGCGCCGGGAGGGTCTCGCGCTCTGGCGACAGCGAACGCCCCGCGATCAGCTCTTGAGTTCGACGTCCGGCACTCGATCTTCACGGATTTGCATGCCGCCGTGGTCCGCTGCAAACCACATGGTCCAGTCATCGTCTTCGGCGATATGAACGCCCGTTTTCCGCCGAACTTCTGCGAGGAGACGGCCGTCGTCGGCCCGCGCGCTCTCGGTGACCCGGCGCGCGCCCCCGACGCCACGAGCAATCAGCAGTTGTCGGTGGAGCAGTGCACCACGTTGAACACGGTGGTTGCGGACACTTTCCTGGACAGACCTCCGGTTGAAAAGGCGACGCACTACGACATTGGCACGGGCCCGACGAACGAGCGAAATAACGCGCAAGAAGTTCGCCGAGATTGACCATCTCATCATTGACGAGCGCTGGCAACACGTTGTTCGATCGGTGAAGTCTGACCGTTCCCTTGCATTCGCCTCGTACCATTTTCTCGCTCAGGGAACTCTCGACGTAGACATCCCAAAACCGGGGCCGACTGGCCGCGCTCCGATATTGGACCCCGCATCTGTGCAACGGCCGCGTGGCTGAACCATTTGTCGGCTCATTTGTCGAGGCGGCAACGGCGGGGCCCACCCCGCCAGGCGTCGACGACCACGCGCGACACTTTGTCCGATGTCTCGAATCAGCAACCGAACAGTGTCTGGACGGCCAGCAGGCGCCAGCAAAAAAGGCCTTGGATCCGCAGAGGAATGCTGGACCTGATTGAGCTGCGAAACCAAGCCCGGACATCGCGCCAATTCACATTGGAACAAGAGCTCAACCGTCAGGTTCGACAGTCTGCCCGAAAAGACAAAGCGGCCTGGTTGGATGACATGCTTGCAGACGGGAGCTGAGAAAGCACCCGGCGGTTCAAGAAGAGAGGGGTGCAGCCCCACGGAAGACTGAGAGACGCCAAGGGCGACCTGGTGGACAGCGCGCACAGAGCGGAGACCATGCCAGCTTACCTCGCAGATGCGCGGCGGCCCCCGCCCCCCCCCCCTTGCGGCCCATACCGCGGGGACAGAGGTCTTCGCGGGATCTTGACCTGTCGGCGGAGGATTTCACTGCAACCGAGCTGCGCGAGGTGCTCGGCAAGCTCCAAACAGGGAAAGCAGCCGGACCGGACGACGCCCCGCCAGACATCTGGAAAATTCTTCGCGGAAGCGATGATGCTTGTTCCGTTATCTTGGATCTGCTGAACCGCTGCTGGCGGCAGAAGCAGATGCCGCAGACGTGGCGGCGCAGCCGGGCCAGCGCAATCTACAAGAAAGGGGACGAGTCTTTGCCGGCCAACTACCGGCCCATCTCGCTGCCGGCGGTTAGCCGCAAGATCTTGGCAGCGCTTCTGCTGGCCAGAATCGCAGATGGTGGCGCAGAGGAGCGCCTTCGGCCGAGTCAGTTTAGGTTTTGGAAAAAGCGGAGCGCCAGGGATGCCGCCTTCATTATGTACAGGCACATCGAGCAGGCGTGGGCCGGGAAAGACAGCAAATTCTCTGCCGTTTTGCTAGAGTTGGTCCAAGGCGTTCGACCGGGTGGACCCCTCCGCGCTGCTGATCGTCCTTGACCAATGTGGCTTAACCGACCCGTACATCCAAATGATCGCTGACATATACGACGGGCGCACGTTCGAGGTGAAGGACGAGCATGGTTGCATCAACCGGCACGCGCAATGCTCCAGCATCGCGCAGGGATGTCCCCTGAGCCCGCATTTGTTCATCATCATGCTGAGCGTACTGATGGAGGAAGTCGAGCAAGACGTCATCTCGCAATTTGGGCAATCGCGCGCTGATGCCTTCAGCGCCGACGTGGAGCACGCCGACGACACGGCGCTGGCGTCGAATGATATCGCAAGATTGCAGTTATGCCTGGACAGGCTGATCTTCAGAGCTCGCATATACGGTCTGGAGCCCACCTTGGGGAAGACCGTGCACGTGCGCATCCGGCACAATGTGGACATCCACACGGCGCAGGGCACGCCCCTGAAGACGGTCACCTCGACGGTCTGCCTGGGCAACTTCCTCCGGGCCGACGGGAAAACAGGAACATCTGTTGCCCGACGCGTAGGTGAAGCCCGCGCGTTTTTCGATGCGCTGCAAGCCGTTTGGAGGCAAGCCAACATAAGTAGGGGCAGAAAGGTAAACTTGTTCAGTGCGTGCGTTGTGTCAAAACTCATTTACAGCCGCGAAACACTGTGTCTGCACACGGCAGACCGAGCGAAGATCGACGCGTTTCATGCTCAGTGTCTACGCAAGATTTTGACGATTGCACATTCGATAATTTCTCATGTTAGCAGCGCAGAGGTCCGACGCTGAGCAAACCAGCAACGTTTAAGCCAGCATTTGCTCGCCAGGCAACTGTTCTACGATGGAGAACTGCCCGCCATGCCCAACGAATCGCTGCCACGCCAGAGTGTCTTCCAGAGCGGGACTTCTCGTCTCCTCGACCCTGGGAGACGCCGCAGAGAGCGCCCCAGGTCACAGTGGGCTTCGGCAATGCACGCGCACGCGGTGACAATAGCAACGCGCATGCACGGCGGGGCCTTGAGTCAGGAGGAGGCCGTCCGACAAACGATCGGGCAGAGCACTTTCAATCAACGAGCATGGGAAGAAGCAGTGTTGAGGTACTGGTCGAATTAAACCGGCCGGCCGTCATTCTGTATAATTTGTATCACAAGTTTTAAAGGATATATTATTATTTCTTTCTCACGACAAATCGTCGATGTACGCCTGAAGTGAAACATCCCGCTGATACGAAATCCGTAATTTCCTTAAAACGCATCGGTTACACCGGCGAAGAAGAGGGAAGAGGATGAGGAGGAGCGAGGAGGAGGGAGGGAGAAGCAGGGGAGAAAAAGACACGGCGATTGCAGACATCAAAATTAAGAGTGAAGAAGTCACCACGCATCAACGGGGTAAACCATGGCGCTGCCACCTCCTGTCGAAAGCCCGGGTAAGGTTACTGTGGCCTTGCGCCCCAATTTGCACCAGCGTTCCAGCGCATCGGAAACATTCTGGGCATCAGGCGGCGCACGACCACGGAAGTGGCTTGTTGCTCAGAACACGGCATACGTGGCAAGCGCTGCCAGGCTGAGTTCCTTATCCCCGGCGCTGCCAAGGCACAGGAAGCTCTCCAAGCTCACGTCCCAGAGCCCGAGAAATCTGCACTTGAGTTTGGCGACCAAGGGGCACATAGCGCAATGCTCAAGCCAGTCTCGCGCTGAACATGGGCACCCCAGACTACAGTGTCCCACATTTTGGAAATCGGCGTGCCGTGCACCACCCGTTCCACTGCGTCCCCCATACTGCGGCCACCACACGTGGCGGTGCCAACCGGCCCAGGCTCTCGAAAATACCCAGCGCTCGGCGAGCGAGGCGACCGATTGGAACTGAAAGGGGCCATCTCGACAGCTTGTGGCGGAAACGGGTTTCGATGCATGCAGGGCTAGCCTGCTGAGCCCGAGTTGAGTCATAGAGAACGCGCTGACTGTCGAAAGCCCGAAAACCGTTCGAACTCGCGCGGCGGGTGGCCGATCCTAGCACAGAGGGGAAGTGCGAAGCATACCACTCTGACCATGCAGCCGCGCGCGTGGGAAACTGCGTGCCCAAGCGCGCCCAGGCAAGCTGCGTCGACATTTCACTGTGATCTTACCAGTTTCCCCGGCTTCCCCCGCCCGCCTGCCCTCTAGGTGGTGTCGCCGCCCCTTCCTCCGCCGACCTGCGTCGTCGTTCCCTCCTCTGCCTCCTGCTGCCGCTGCTCTCCCGGGTCGTCCACCGTGTGGGGTCTCCGGCGGGTCGGGCATAGAAGCGCAGATCTTTAGAGAATCCCTGCGCATGGAGCTGGAGCCGGCGACGATGGTTACGCCTGGCCCTTCGCATTGTCGACGCCGGCGTGCTGTTGTTCATACTCACGCATGCGATCTACAACCAATGTGCCGTCTAGGCACGGTTCACCTGACTGACTGACTGACTGACTGACTGACTGACTGACTGACTGACTGACTGACTGACTGACTGACCGCGTGGCCCCCATCACGCTGACAATGGACCTGCCTGCGAGAAGAAGTGGCAAGCGACCCACGACCGAAACCACAGAGCGGCTGGCACAGCAGCGCGAGAGCGCAGAGCCGCCTGGCCAACTGAGAGCGCGGCATGGGGCACCCGCAAGGCTGGCTCCTGCCATGGCGGAGCGTGATCTGGCAATCATCACCGCGCTAAGCGGATTATTCCGGAGCGTTGGGCAAGCCTCTGGAGGTCTACAGGGGTCTCGGGGGGGTTCCCGAGGTTTCCAGAAGCTGGTGGAATCTCCAAAGAGAGGCTTGCACAGGTTTCTGGAAGCAGCAGTTGCAGGAAACTGCCCCTCCACCTCAGCCTCCCTCCAAGACTGAGGGAGGCGAAATCACAGAACACCGCGAACGCCACCAACCCTGCTCCTGCTCCTGGCTCGTAGCTGGAGGCGCTCGAGTTCGTCTCACTGACCTGCCTGGCGCCTGCCTACGCCTCGCACATCGGCGGGGCGGTACACGCAGTCGTGCACCATCGGCAAGAGGGCGGATGCCTCTTGGGGGGAGAGGCCGAGCGGAGACCTGGCGCGCGGATGGTGGGCGAGGTGGAGGAAGAGGTGGAACGAGACAACCATGACGACGAGGGACGCGGGAGAAGGGGTGAGAAGGCCGAGACGTGAAATTGGACACGCTGGGAGCTCTCGCTTCAAAATAGTGGAGACTAGCTCACGAAATTTGTGGCATACAAGATAGTGAGCAATCGAGTCAGGACGTGGACAGCCTAAAACACACAGACATTCGTCATCTCTGTCGTGAAAGCGTGAGCGAGTGGGCCAGCCTCCACAGAGAGTCTTTACACACGCCTGAGACCAATGAGGCTGGAGCTTCTGAATGACGGCCTGGACAGGAGGCCAGTCGATGGACTCGATCACAACTCTGGCCTCGGGGAAATAGGCATGAAGACGACGAGAGAAGGTGAGGTGCAGAGCGGAGGGGAAAAGAGAGGCATGTAAGGAGGCGGCAACAGTCTTCTGCAATTTAAAGCGCGTGCTGGGGTCGGCCAAGAGATCTTTTCCCACGGCGACAGCTGTAGCACCCGCGGAGGCCCATGCGGGGTATCCCTTAAAGCCTTCAGCAGCCTCTTGGAGAAGGGAGACGAGGGGCCTCGAGGACCAAAAGGAGGGGGAGAGATCGTGGGCGACCAATCGAACCACAGGGAGGTTCCTGTCAGCACAGTTCTGCATTCTTTGGAGGAGCTGAGGCCATTGCGAAAATGTCTGAAGCGACCCCCGAATGAGGGTGGCAAGATTCTGAACTAGAATGCTCTGAAACTTCGGGCACCCCCAGTCCTGGAGGCGGAAGAAGTCAGCCCGGGCTAAATCGCAGTGCGCAACCGCAAAGATACTGGCCAGGGAGGCGTGCTCTCGGCGAAGCATAAACTGCGGAAGAAGGGCGAATTGGGAGATATACCCGAGCGTGGACACAGCGCGCTGATTGTATAGCTTGGCTGCAACGGTCGGAGGTGGCCTCGCACGAGAGATGGCGGCACAGCGAGAGGCGTACTTGGCCAGCGGGGAGGCCCAGATCTGTTCCGAGACCGCTGGTCCGAGGCGAACGCCGAGATACGTGAGGTCAGACACTATTCTAAAATCGGCCCAGGCAGGAAGGTTGGATTTGATCCAATCCTGGACTCTAGAACGGAGCTCAGGGGTAAAAGCCGAACAAAGAGGAACCGCAAAGCATTTCGTGATCTTTAAATGGAGGCCCGCGACTCTGGCCGCTGCTTGGAAGACAATATACAGTTTTGGAAGCCATTGGATTCTGTGAATGACACTGCCTACATCATCTGCACAGCAACGGACTATACCCCGTCGCTTGTCGATTATACTGATACGGAAATGGGCGTTGAAAGGCTGGGATGCAAGGGCATAAAGGGCACCCGAGGCGGGGCACCCTTGGACGATGCCAGACCCAATAAAGAAGAGGGGACGGAGAAGGGACCCGGCTTGCCCAAAGCAACAGACAAACGAGTAAATGAGCCTGTAAAAGGACAGAAGGGGAGCGGGGATGTTGCAGGCAGAGAGGACACGGAAAATCCAGGAATGGGAGATAGATGGGAAAGCTTGTCCAAAATCGAAAGCGAGGAGGAGGGGGAGGCGCTCAGAGGCTCCAGGTTCAAGTCCAGACATTCGAGCGAAACCGTCCAACTCGAAGACGTTATAGCCGAGGTTTCGTGTTGGAACGAAGCCACGCTGCATGGGGTCGACTGTGTCTGGGAGGGCTCGGGAGAGACTGCGCGTGCATACAGCTGTGACCACCTTGCAATCTGCATTCTTCAAGCCGAGCGGTCTCGTAGCACTCGAGGTGCGCACTGGGCCAGCGCCGTCTCCTGGCTCATCGCCGTTGGCCAGGTAGACGCCGCGAACATCGTTGAAACTTGATCCCATTGAGAAGCCCTGCAGGGTCCAGTGCATGACTTCAGCGAGGACTCGGGAGCCTTTGGGATGGAATTGCCAAGCCTTGTAAGGGAGCCCATCGGGTCCAGGAGCACTAGGGGGGCACCTTCGGAGATGTCGGGCGATGTCGTATTCCGTGGGGGGCTTGATATTGGAGAGGTCAATGTTACCTAAGAACTTCTGGACATACACCTGCGCGGCGGCAGAGTCGGTGAGCTTTGCAGAGAAAACTTCCCCCCAGTGTGAGGCCAGCCCAGCGAGCATCTGGTTGGGATCGGTGGTGACGGATCCGTCGGGGAGGGCGAGACCAGCGAGGCCCAACTTGCGGCCCCACGGGAGCCAGAGCTTCCCCCGGCGCTCGAGGCCTTTGAGTTTTCTGGCAAGCTTGGCTCTCACACGGGCTGGGGTCTCTTCACCTAACTGCTTCTTGATGCGCTTCTGGGCGTCGGCCAGCATGCGCAAGTGGATATCGTTAGACTGCTGCGTGAACCTCGTCGGGTCCTTCAGCTCAACTGTGGTCGTGAAAGGCGGCAACTCCAAGCGATCTCGAGCGAGGACGTGAGCGCGAACGAGTTTCTCAGCGAGCGATCGGTCTTGATTCTTAAGGGCTCTGGCGATGGATCGGATCACGACGTAGCAGGAGAGGGAATCGAGCGGACGTTTGATAATAATGGAATCACGAGCATGTCTGGCTGCCTCTTTCATGACCATCTTATGAAACTCAAGCAACTGCGGCACAGACAGGTCGTCGGTGTTGACCTGCTCGAGCACAGACTTAATGAAGGCTGCGTATTCGGGCGTAGCGTAAAGATCAGGGTGCACTGGCCTAGCGTCTGGAGGGAGGGGACGTCGAGTAGAAAAAGCAATAGAGATAGCAGAATGGTCGGAGAGGTTGGTACGAGCGAGGATCTCTGGAAGACCGTGCACCCGAGTGACAGAGCTCAGCTGCGTGAGACACCACCCAGGCCAAGAGACAAAGGCTCGATCAATCCGCGCCAGTGTCCTGGCTCCAGCGTGGAAGTGCGTGAAATCATCGCTGTCAAGCTCTACGAACTTTGCGAAGACGTTGTCCCACGCGCGATCAGAGGTCCTCCGAGGGTCCTGAGACGAGGCTGCGACGGGGAACTCCTGGGAGGTGTCAGACGGGGCCAGCTCCTGGGTGGGGTCCGCC